>WBNM01034926.1:0-102057 GCA_013399055.1 Ramphastos sulfuratus | reverse complement strand
CAGAGGTCCTTTCTAACCCCTACTGCTCTGTGACTCTGTGCATTTACAATCTCTCTCAGTCACTGCTTTCTAAGTGCCCTTAATGCTGCTGGGCTGCCCAACAGCTAGACAGCTTGGCTTGATGTAAGATACACACGAACTGGGCTCCATTTCACCTAAAAGTGTGGCAAATCTTTGTAAAACTCCTGGATGCACACATGTTCATTCAGCATGCCAAGAGGAATGATTCTGCAGATGGCAAAGACGGGGGTATGTTCACTGAAGCACTCTGAAAAGAGCACCAGCAGTTAGCAGCTCCACACGTGAAGCAGAGGTCTTTGTATCTGGCACACAGTCCAGATTTTGCAAGTGGGCTACTCCCATGGAAGTCTCAGTCAAATTTAGTAGTGATGTCAGAAATGAAATAGGGCAATTTGAACTGATTGGGTGTTTACAGGGTGTGCAGAATGAGTAATTGGTAAGCAAGTGGATAGAAAATGAGCAAAGAGCCAGTGAATGTACAGCACACCAGGGTACGCCATGATCCTGCTTTGGCTCAACAGTCTCTTCTTGTGGGTTCTTCTTACTGCATCTGTCTTTTGCTCAGCCTATAATTACATCCAGAACAACACCAGATCTAACTTCTGAAGTTTATTTACACCTGTGGTCACCTGGCTATCAGCACAAACTGAAAGTTTAGGCTGCAGTTTTCATAGACTCAGTGAATCATTTTGGTTGGAAAGACCTCTAAGATCATCAAGCCCAATCAGTATCTAACTCTACCAAATCCAGTGCTAAACCATGTCCCTCAGCACCACATCTCTGCAGTTTTTAAACGCCTTCAAGGATAGGGATTCAACCACCTCCCTGGGCAGCCTGTTACAGTGTTTGAGAACCCTTACAGTCAGGAAATTTCTTCTAATATCCAACCTAAAACCTCTCCTGGTGCAACCTGAGGCCATTTTCTCCTATCTTGTCACTTGCTACTAAGGAGAAGAGACCAATCCAGACCTGGCTCCAACCTCCTTTCGGGGAGTTGTAGAAAAGCAATGAGGTTTTCTTTCAGCCTCCTTTTCTCCAGACTAAACAACCCCAGTTCCCTCAGCTGCTCCTCACCAGACCTGTTCTCCAGACCCTTTGCCAGATTCATTGCCCTTCTCTGGACCTGCTCCAGCACCTCAATGTCTTTTACCACAGACCTGATGACAGAAAAACACAGCAATGCTCAAACCTGTGTGGGTTCTTCTGTGGGCTTTCAGATGGGAACTCTTAGTGTAGACTTTGTTGCAGCCTTCATAATCACATCGATGTATTCTGCGTTTTCTTTGCGTGTCTGGAGATTCCACAGGTAAAGGTCTCTTTCCTGGATGGACTATAACTGAGGGGTGATTCCTGCAAAGTCAGATTGAATGTTAAAAATGAAAAACATTTTGCAGAGCAAACCTCAGTTACCATGATTCATGACAGAGCTCTTTATTCGTTAGCACTCTGTCTCTTGGCAGGAAGAACAACATTACATGCATATCGAAAAATTCAACAGGGTTTAGCAAATTCTGTGTATAATAACAGTAATATTTTAAAATGTTTACTCACTTTGTGGCATGATGTAGCCATTTTTATTACTCCCTAGCTTTTTTTTAACTTATAAAGGGAAAACCCTTCCAAATTCCTGTTTTCCAGTGTACGCCAGATTTCTCAAACTTTCGAGTTCACTCTTGAAGGAAGGAGAAAAGTTATGACCAAATACAAAGGTAATTCATTCTCTTTTAATTGGAAACAGCTATTCCTTATTATTAAAGAAGTTGTGTCTTTAGAGTTTCGAAGCAGAACTCAAATCTTTATTGTTCTAGCCACTCCTTCAGAGAGTAATTAAGAATTTCCTGTTTGGTACTGGCAGGAGGGTGCGGCCTCCCTATACCACTGACGTCAATTCCTAAAAGTAGAGTTCAGCCTGCGTGGCACACCCACAGGATGTCTGAAGTTGTCCCTCCACCTCCATAAACATCATTTCTAGCTTTTGAAGCCCACAGGTACCCTGCAGGTAAAACATGCACTAACTACACATGGGACTGCTGTAACAAACATAAAACATTTATGCATGTGAAAACACATCAAGCTTCTTAAAAGGTGTCACTGGCTGTGAGGGTTTAGGTGTGAACACCACTCTTATGGCAGAACTGGGAACCACCTCAATTCTTTCATCCATGGCAACGTTAGAAAAGAAGTTTGTCAGAAAGGTGAGTAGCACCAGACATCTCTCGACCTCACAAAGTTGCATTTTCACCCTGTTGGCAGGTCTGCAGCAGTGTTTTTAACCTATTTTTTAGCTTTTAACTGAAACCTAGTATATAATGTACAGATATTAGCATTCCTTGTCAGGAAAAAGAGCTCCTCCACACGGCAGAAATAAGCTTTCTAAAACTCCTGTCTTTTCTTAGTTGCTTTATTTCACATTTTTTATGGCTGGAATTACATTTTGTAACCCTAGGTTGTATTAGTTACTTAAACCATATTCCTTTAGGGGCTCATTTTCAGAAACCCTCAATACCTAATTCTCTAACCAAAGCAAAGGGCATGTGCTGAAGACAGAAAATTTTCTGCATGGTTTAACAAGTGAATTTTCTGCTCTCCACAGCAGTAGGATGCAAATTACTGATGTGGGTGAAGTTTAATTATGTTATTAATTCTTTTATTAGAGTTACAAGTTTGGGAGCTAAATTCTCTCCCTTGGGTGTTTCTGTGGCTGCTGAGTGATACGTTCTTCAAATGCATATCAAATCTACCCAAAAACACTGCAATGGCAGGAAGCCCCAGGTGGTGATGTAAGACACAGATGCACATATTCTTAGTGAGAAAGGCAGACTTTAAACTCCCAAAAGCTTCTCTAAAGCAATGCTCAGTTTTAAAGCTCTTGCATATTAGCCTTTTTGGAGAAGCTCTGGCTTCAGGCAGCAAGCAAACCTGGTTTAAATCCCTATGTAAGGAGGATCATCCTGGACATGGTAACATGGGGGCCTTCATAAGAAAGACATTGAGGTGCTGGAGCAGGTCCACAGAGGGGTAACAAAGCTGGTGAAACATCTGGAGAACAGGCCTGGTGAGGAGCAGCTGAGGGAACTGGGGTGGTTTAGCCTGGAGAAAAGGAGGCTGAGGGGAGACCTCACTGCTCTCTACAACTTCCTGAATGGAGATGATGCGTCTTTCTAGTGAACTAGTGATAGGACAAGAGGAAATGGCCTCAAGTTGCACCAGGGGAGGTTTAGGTTGGATTTTAGAAAAGAAACTGAAAGGGTTCTCCAGCAAAGGGTTCTCCAACACTGGAACAAGCTTCCCAGGGAGGTGGTTAAATCCTCATCCCTGCAGGTGTTTAAAAGACGCAGAGATGTGGCACCGAGGGACACGGTTTATCACCAGACTTGACGGATTTAGCAGTAATGGTTGGATTTGATGATCCTAGATCTCTTTTCCAACCAAAATGATGCTATGATTCTAAGAACATCTGGAAAAATGGAAACAAAGGACGGCATCTGTACAGGGTTTGCAATGGTTTTCACTCTAAAAGCATGCAAAAATTGCACTAAAAATTTGTCTCATTTTCCCTTTAAAGGCCAGGAGGCTGGCAAGGCTACAGAACATTATCAATGGTCAGACAGGGTGTGGCAGTTTCAAAAAATGGTTAAGATGGCATAAAAAATCAGGTGTCAATAACAGAAGCACAGCCCTAATGTTTTCATTCCCTCTTACAGAGGCCAGATACAGATTGACAGAAATAATTTAAGCATCACTCTTTAATAGATGAGTATCTTAAAAAAAAAAAAAAAAAGTCGCTATTTCAACAGCTTTTTCTCCTTTGTTACCACACTAACAGCAGGAGTGAAGAGGTTGATACTTGCACCAGCAAGAAGATACAGCTTTAATGAGGCTTCTTACCCTTGGGCAGAGATTTTTACCTCAAGTTTGATTTTAGAAGTAACTGCATAGTTACATCAATTATTAGACCTAATAGACAATCCCTACAGAAATGTCACCAATGTATCTATCCATCTACCTACCTACATACCTATCTATCTACACATACTTTTATATACTTATTTTTATATATATATGTGTATATATAGATGCACACACATATATATATATGTATACATATACACACACACACATCTGTATGTATATATATATAAAAACCAGACATTTCCTTTAGATACTAGAAGCAAATTCTTCCCCATGGGGATGGTCAGACACTGGAACAAGTTGTCCAGACAACTTCTGGAGACTCCAATCCTACAAGCATTCCAAATCAGATTGGATGGGGCCTTGAGCAAGTTCGTCTGGTAAGAGATGTCCCTGCCCATGGCAGTGGGGGTTGGAACTAGATGATTTTTAAGGTGTCCTCCAACCCAAACCATTCTGTGATTCTATGGGTGTTTATGCCAAAACCCTAATACTAAAGCAATATCAGTCAGTTAAAAGTGACACTGAAGGTATCCTTTATCTTATGTGTCTTAATAGTGCACTCTGGGCATTTGTAACTGATGAAAAATGATAAAAAATTACTGTCCAACTGGAGTTCATACTGCAGAGAGAGACTGAGAAAGTTGTGAGATGACAGGGAATTTTATTAAGGTTAAATCTGTCATCTTGTGTGTGATTTGTCTATGTATTTTTTTAGTGACCAAAAAAGATAAAGCACTACCATTTACAACCTTTTTGCTGCAAATAAATGCTTGGAAGGGCTGGATTTAGGAAGAAGCAAGAGCTGCAGGTCTACAGGACAGCTAGGAAGCAATTTAAAACATCAGCGGTTCTCCATACCATGGGGAACAAGGGCAAGCAGAGGAGCAGCTTTGGAAACACGGGCTCTTCAGAAGTTTGCTTGTGACAATGCTACCCACAGTTTACACCAAATTTTGTTTTCTTTGCTCAGCGGATGGGTTTCCTCTGGAAACTGGACTCACTGGGAAATAATTGATGTAAATCACTAATGCAGGTGTCAAGGCTGCAGAAGTGTCAGCCCTGGAGGAAGGGTGTGGTATCAGCCAGGAACAGCACTTACTGGTTTGCTCTTGTTGAAGGCGCCTAACAGAACTAATGTAAACTGAACTATCTGATAGTCCTGTGACCTAGCAGAAGTTAGGCCTGACTACATATAGACCTAAGTCCCTTGTGTGGCAGGTCCATTATGGAAGATAAGTAACCACCTAGTAAACACAGAGGTTTACATTATAATAAACCACAGGTTGTTTTTCAATAAACAGGATGGTTTATGAAAGTTAACTGCAAAGAGCCTGCAGCCTAGAAAACTGCATCTAAGCTGGTTAGAGACTTAAAAACCAGGAGGGGTGCCCAAAACAAGGTTGTGCAGAATGTAGCTAACCCTGGAGCCACAGTGTTCCTTCTAATCTAAGAAAGGTCATGACCAGGAGGAGGAGGTTGCCTTCTGAAGGAAATGCAGAAGACAGCCTATCTGATGCCTTCTCTCTCTTTCTGAATCACCCTGCACTCACACACTTGGTTTGGGACTCTGCCTTGGAGCCTTTTTCCTCACTGTAGGAGGTGAGGTCTGGGTACAACTGCTCTGAGGGTGATGGTGAGCTGGAAGTAAGAGTAGAATGGATTCTGAGGTCATGTATTTCAGCACTGCTTGCTGAAAGATAAGCCACCATCCAGGCCATGCTACAATTTTGATAACGTGACAGAATTTTTCCTAGAATGAAGGGAAATAGAAGAGTATTCATGGCTCCTCAGGTAATTCCTGAGAAATTATTAATATTTCCCATTAAAAAGTTTCTGCCCCATAGCTCATTTCTTCCCAGCCTTTGTTCTGCCTTCTGCAAACAGGACTGTTAAACTCAGATCTGTGCTCCAGTGCATGCAGTGGCCTCAGTAACAGTTATACCAGCACAATGAGTTGGTACCAGGGTGGAAACAAGTGGCTGGGAGGAGAGCAAGATTCAGGAACTATTTGAGCTGCCAAAAAACCCACCCAAGGAACAATAGCCTCAGGTAAACACGGAATTTCACTGCACATAAACAGAACTTCTAGGCCTCAGGGGGTTCTTTCCACCAAGGAGCCAACATTTTCTAAAAGACAAAGAGATCTTCCAAGAAAATAAAGTCCCAAAGAAAGGTGTTTAGCTAATGTAAATGGAGAGATCAGTATGAAATGTCTTTACAGTATATTCCAGTTTGCTTGCTGTTAGCTTTACACACACAGGTATCACTGGGAGTATTGCTTCCAGTAAATTGGAGGACTGGCACCAGCATTCCTTTAGAAATGCATTATATAAGTGGCAGATCTATGTGGTTGCTAAAGAGTTGAAAACAGGAGTAGAAGTCACATTTCAGAGTGGCAGTGAAGGAGGGACGGATGTTTTTCTGTATTGTATCCCATCTTCTAAAGCACAACAACGCTCCCACTCCTAAAGACTGCAACTTCCTGCGATGAACTGCTTTTGATTCTTTACTGATCTTGGGACTGCTGTTAGCTACTTACTCTTGCACCATTACTTGCTGGGGAGACAATGAGGTCATCACTGGAGGTGACAGTTGTTCAGGATAGAAGTCAGTCTTCAATGGTTCACTTCCTGGCTCTACTTTGATTGTTTTCTTCAGTGTAGGCTTCTCATAAGACTCGATGACAGGCACTGTATGAGGGAGAGTAGGAGAGGGAAGTTAACACATCAAACTTATGGAGCATTATGGAAATGAAAAATACACCTAAAGTTATATAGTTAAAGCAAAAGAAATCCCCCCGCTCTATATTTAGTGCAACAATTTGTGCTAGAATACAAAATATTCCAGTTTTAGTATCTCTCCTGATGATACAATTCTATTAATTTTCATCAGTCCCACTTTTTTATCAGTCCTTATCTCTGTAGATAAAAAGTTTATTCAGAAATAAATAAATAAATCAGAATAAAATATGGGGGGTTGGACAAGATGACCTTTGAGTGTCCCTTCCAACCTGATGCAATCTGTGAGTCTGTGAACTTGCAGAGACTACATGGTCATGGTTATAAACGTTTCCTCATGGCTACGGAGAAAATGTCTTCTTCGGGTCAGCTGCCTTATTTGATGTGCAGGTGAGGTACCTGGCCTCTTAAATACTTCAACAGAATTTGCCTGTCTTTGTTGAAATGAATACTTGTCATGACCTTGGTAAAGTTGGTGAGTTATTCACACACTACATTCTATGCCTGCATGCTTTAGAAAAATGGGAAATATGTTCCTTTTCCTAAAATGTGAAAACCAACCAAAAATAGTGCTTGGACATACAGTTATTTTTCCCAGGATGAAAAGAGACAAGAAAGACACTCTTACAACACCAACCTGGCATGCTGCTTGGAGTCTCCATCTCATCTGCAAGGACTGTGGACACCATGATGGGCTGCTGAAGATGGGGAGCATACATAAAAGGAACTGGCTGGACCACAACAGGCTGTATAACTGGGAGTATTCCAGGGCTTCTCAGTCCATGGCGTGAAAGAGCAGCAGCCATTACAGGTGGGATTGTTATTGGCATGGAAATAGGCTGTACTCCTGGCGGGGAGGGTGTGAATTTACTGAGAGGTGAGCTGGGTGAAGACAGAGTCAGTCCAGGTGAAGTTCTCCTATGCACAGTCTGGAATTTTAGAGGTGAAGGAGAACTTCCAGTTGAAGATGGTGAGCTGCGTTTGTTCACTGTAAGGTCAACTGGCTCTATCTGGATTCCATTCGATAGTCCTTCAGGGTTTGAGTAGAATTTGCTGTGCAACATGCCTGGTGTAGAATAAATGACGCTGTACTTGTTTGGCTTCATCTGGTCCATGTAATTGGATGGGTATGACTGTCAGGAGGGGAAAGAAAAATAAAGAAAATAAACCCATAAATCAGCACAGGCACAATTACTGCTGAAAAAGAAAAGCAGCTGATGAGCAAGTTCCAAGAAAACACTTTAATGTATTTTCTAAAGAAAAGTGAAGTAAAGAAAGCTTCATTTTTCACACATAGGAAGTTGTTGCAGGACTGATTCCCCAACTGCTTCAGAAGCAATGTGAAACAGATGATGAAGACAAGCTCTTGAGGCTTATTCAACTCTTTATTTCCCTTAAAACCTGCTTTTCATACACTATGCTGCACATTAATTAAATGACCTGGGAGATTCACAGTGCTATGGCCAGCATTTACCTATATACTGAAGATCACAAAGTCAACCAAGAGGGGAGTTAAATTGAACTGAGAATTGCAGTAGGTTCCATCCAAATGCTTAAGTAATTGAAAAACAATCATCACTAAAGCACAGAATTATGTATCTGAACCCTATAAGCACTGCAAAATAGCTTAACTCTGTAAGCCATGTCTGAGAAACTCATGTGTAAAAAAGGTAAGTTCCAAACATTTTTAGTTTCTTAGTCTTTAGATGTTGCAATTTTTTAAAAAATAAAATGCTATCTCTGGATTCTAGGTAAGCAAAGCTTCACACTGAGTCTAAGCAGCTTCACTCTATGTTAAAAAAAAAGCTCAATTCTTTGGCACCAAAAAGACACTGATGAGTGGGATTAAAAACAAAAAATACGCAAAACAGCAGACAGTGAAAGAGATTAGAAGGCTAAAACTATTCTAATTTTATACAATAAATTCCATGACATTTCAATTATTTTTTTTTCCACAGGTGAAAGTTCAAGCAGTACATCTTCCTGGTTTCTTACCTCTGTCTTCACTCTGAGGGACTGCTAGTTCATTTTGAGTGTCAATGTTAACCAGTAATATTTTTGCAAAATGACACAAGTATGTTTTTCTTCTTTTCAGTCACTGTTTGAAACACTGAGTTTAGGAAATACTCAATTTTCCTGCCGCATTCATAGCACTGTGATAAAGCAACAAAGCTGAGTCACCTGTTCTATAAGACACTCAAAATAACATATACAAGGGTGATTAATCTTCAAACAGTAAATAGTGCAGTAAACCCTCTGAAACTGTATTTATTCTCTTTATGACTACTCTTACAAATTCAGTAAAAACAAAAGGTTCATTTTTCATAGTAAAGGGTGCCTCAGAATTCTCTTAAAATGCCATTGCTGCAAACTGGGCTGGATAAAACAACTTGAATACATTTGTCACGACTGCTGAGCCAGGTGACAGAATTATTAGCACTCAAGTGCTGAAGGTGGCTGAGTATTGGTAGTTTAACGTTTAACAGTATTTACCATCTACTAAATGTGATCAGGTTATGGGCACAGGCAAGAATTCAACACTTTATAGTAAGTACTTCTGTTAAAACTGCTGTTACTGGTTTACAGTACGAAAGTCTACTCAGCTTCAACAAAATTTGAATGTTCTACCACTGAACCGTTCAGAGCGTGCAGACTTGTCAGGAATGATCACAAGGTCCTTACCTATGAACACTTCTTCCAAGGTAAGAATACTAGAAGGAAAATAAGACTATGCAATTTAAATCTTAGGGAATGTTTCTTCTGGTCAGCAAGTTACTAGAAGAAACTTCACTGGAAGGGTTGTCAAAGACTGGAACACATTTTCCAGGAAGGTGGCTGAATCCCCATCCTTGGATGTGTTTAAAAGCTGCAGAGATGTGGTGCTGAGGGACATGGCTTAGTACCAGACTTGGCAGAGTTAGATAACGGTTGGACTTGATGATCTTAAAGGTCTTTTCAAATCAAAATGATTCTATGATTAACTGACAAAGCATCTCCAAGCTGTAACCATTCTATATAAACAGCAATTCTCTTTCAACTCTTCAGGTTACACCAGGTGTGTGCACTGAAAAAATACCACACTACTAAAATATTGTACACAGAACTCTATAAACTAGAGGAGTAAAACATATTTGGAGAAGAAATAAATTCTTTCCAGAATTAGAAAGAAAATATTGATGGTTTTAAGAAGTGAGTATCTTAAGCACTTGGTTATTTCACTCCATATACCTTATATTATTTTGCATAGAAGGTTTCCATTGTTGTAATTAAGCTGGCATGGATTTAACACCAAGTATTTTTTTCTGGGAGTTTGGGGAAGCTGACTAATTTTTCTAAACTTCTCCTCCTCCTGCAATTTTAATCACTGTGTTTCTACCTGAACTGCAGATAAAGTTCTCCTAGAAAAATGTGGTGTGACAAATTATCTGTGTTGGGAAGAAAAAGGATGAAAAAGTTGATTGGGATGCTAGAACTGTGATAAGGAAAATATGTGTTATCAATCAGAAAGTGTTTGGTGGAAAACAGTTTTGCTTCACTATCAGTGAAGTATGGCTGAAGCCCTGTTTGTTTGGAGTAAGTCACATAGAGATGTATCTCCTATTTCTGCACTTAAGCTTCCTGTGTCTTTAAGCACAGCAAAGTTTCAGTTGCTAGCTCCCTGGGACACAGCAACTGCCATTAGGTTGGTATGAAGCACGGCTTTCCAATTTGGTACACCACGTCCCCTTTCACCAGGGAAGCAGACAGAAACCCTTCGGGGATATGGGATGGAAGAGTAGAGAAGACTTCCCAGTCTCTCTCTGGAAATAGGGAGCATTAACAACTGCAAACAAACTAAAGCCCAACTACTCTCTTCGGTTTTCTAAAAGCCACCAACTGCAAGAATGACATAGTCATAGAATGCTTTAGGGATCTTTAATGTAATGTAATCCAATCCCCTTGCAATAAGCAGGGACATCTACAACTAGATCAGCTTGCTCAGAGGCCTGTCCAACCTGGAAGCAGAAGTGTACTTCACAGCCTGTGAGAGCCATCTCTTCTCACCAGACCCAGAAGTTATGCCCTAGGAGTAGTGGTGGAACAATGGAAAACGAGGTATCATTGCTCTGTTTGCCTAGAATATTTAAGCTTCTCTCTAACTGCCTCAGTGAAATATCTTCTTTCTTGTAGAGGCAAACAGATTTTGAAGCAATTTGCCCCATCTTTTATAAAGTATATGAGGTTATGAATGCAAAATTTAGCCAGTCTCTTGGGAAAACAGAACAGGTGAAGAACATCTGCCAAATCACCATCATGTAAGAGGATGAACAGGAATTAGCCCAAGCAGTAGCTAATCCATGAAAAAGCATTCCCACCACATGACATTTGTGTTCCAGTACACCAGGGGATTACCCTCTCATGTAGCAGTTATCTTTACAAACTGGTGAAACTAGTAGTTTAGGGACTGATGGAAGGACAGCAAAAAACTGCTTCAATTCAATGAAATATGGCAACATATAAAAAAAGCAACTTTAGCAATAACTAGCATTTGCCTGCATGTTTGAAAAGGCCTAGCCGCAAATATTTAGGTAGGACTCGGATGACTCTGTCACTTGCTCATTAAGAACTACCCTAAAATGTGCTAAATAATTCAATTCAGTAAATAGCATGAGCTGTTGAGTGATGAAATGCTGTGGGTGTGAGCTTAAGCCACCTGAGAAGTGTAATTAATCCTTTCAGCCACAACCCCTGAAATCCAGTGGTGTCAAAACTTCGTTTCCTTCTCCCACCCCAACCAATGAGAATTTTTCAAGACAGACTTGACAGCTTCAGACAGTGAATGATCAGGTAAAGTAAGGAGTAATTCCTAAAGGGTTTCATTGAGTTTGGTGCCTCTAAGGATACTATCAGAATGGACATTACAAGACAAATAAATCCTGGTTTTCCATTTCTGAGTTAGCCTGCAGTGAACTGAATGCTGTGCTTAGCACTCCCAATGCATTGCACCAACAGTTTCTCTTTCCTTACACCCCCTCACAAGAAGGTCAATAAAACTAACGAACTCAGTGGCTGCTATCCTTTCCTGGGTTCTTTTCACACCATGGTTCCTCCCTTTAGAGGTGTCTCCAGAGTGTTTTCTGTTGGTGAGCTCAGCAGCAGGCCTCTGGAGAAGCCACAAGACTAAGAAGTGCTGGAGAAGGCAGGACCTTGAAGGCTTGAGGATACAGCCTGTGTGTGTGCAGAAGGCTGAATTACAGAACAGTTTGGATTGCAAAGAACTTTAAAGAGCATCTAGTTCCAACCCCTCTGCTTAGGCCAATCAGCTTGCCTAAGGCCCCATCCAACCTGGTTTTTAACACTTTCAGGCTTGGAGCCTTCACAACTTCTCTGGACAACCTGTTCCCCTGCCTCACCACCCTAATGGGGAAGAATTAGTTCCTCCTGTCTAATCTCTATCAACCTTCTGCCAGTTTGAAGCCATTATCCCTTGCCCTGTCACTCCATGCCTTTGCCTAAAGCCTCTCTCCAGCTCTTCTGTAGCCCTCTTCAAATACTGGAAGGCTGCTTGAAGGCCTCCTTAGAGCCTCCTATTCTCCGGGCTGAACAAGCCCAACTCTCTCAGCCTTTCTTTATAACAGAGGTGCTCCAGCCTCTCTGATCATTTTTGTGGCCCTCCTCTGGACCTGCCAACCACACACCGAAATACACATACTCCTCAGCTCAAGGGAAACCAGACAGATCTCCGTGAGGGAAACCTCATTGAAAAAAAGGCTCTTCCTGCTTTTGTTTTGTTTTTGCATTATGCAGTAACAAGAAAGAAAACAGGAAAAGGATTTGGTAGAATGCTCTGAATAGTCTCTAACAGCTGTCACAGTGACATTGCTGTGTTAGTTGTAAGAACACCCAAGATGACTCCAGAGGTCCAACACATAGAAAGCTTAGAAATGCTCCCTTGCTCTTCCCCCTGTTGCAGTTTTTCCTTCATCTCTCAGCCTGGGAAGACTGCTCACTCCTCCCTCGCTCTGCTTGTTGAGGGATCTACCCTGTCCATCTTGCAAAAACACACAGCTCTCTAGGGCAGGATCTTGTGTCTCTTGTGCATCATCCCAAGCCCTTGCAGAACCATCTTTGGGTGATAAAGGCAGATGTGAACGAAAGACAGCTGAGAGCTCCTCTAGAACGAGTTCCTGTTATTCAGGTAATGACACTTTTACTCACTTTTACTGTCAAAGTGGCGCATTTTCTGCCTTTGATTGCCACCATTTGATACTCTTAGAAAACTGCAGATAATCACCTCTAATCTTAACAAAGTTAAGCAGTAACTGTGACTGAAAGGACACTGGCCAGTACCAAGTTCTTTCTTGACCCAAATATTGTAATTTGTCAAATACACAGTCTCAGTGATGGACCAGTTATTTTTCTCTCATTGCTCTCAAGTAAATAAATCCCATGAAAGCCAAACTATGATTTTAGAATGCATATAAACTTAACTCCTAGAAAGTGTTAATACCACTGAAGAAATCAGACTGCTGACAGATGCACCGAAATTGGTGACAATTATCCTACATTTTAAATAAAGCAGGAAGCAAAGTTTTCATTAGGAAGTTCAGTGCCTGAGTTTAAGGCACTTGAATTTATGCACCCTTTTAACTGATCAGCCTTTCTATGGGTGTGACTTCATTTTACACTTAATATAATTTTATTGCAGGCTACTGCTGAAAGGGGAGGTCCCATTCCTTTGTCCTCCTCCTCCCTCGTGTTGCTCTCAAGATGCACAAAATGAGTCAGATTAGCTTCCTGGTCTGACCAAAAGAGCGAGGGTATTTTTGATGAATTAGCAATTCTGACCATCCAGTGAGCTGACCCAAATCATTCTGTGGCCATGCAATTGCTTCATCTCATACACAGGAGCCAAAAAGCTGGAAAGGAGGGAGAAAAGCCTGAAGTTGAATAGGTGAAGTATGTACTATACATAAACTGCTTCCTAAGGCTGTTGAATGTCTCTGGCATCCTAAATTATTAAAATTCCCATTTTTCCTAGCTACAAGTTTCTGCTGCTCTTTCTTATCAGACCTTGCTCTGAAGTGACCCTATACACCAAGCTGGCAGAAAATTCACCCAACTAAAAAGTCTCCGTTTTCCCTTTCCCCCCCCGCTCCATTTCTCCTCCACTGCCAGGATCAATTTTTCTGCTGTTTATAGAGTGCAGATTTAGCCCTAGGCCCATGTTGTCAAGACCAGGAGAGAAACAGGAAAGGGGACTAATGAGTTTTCATTTAGTTCAAAAGTGTAACATAGAAACCACAGGCTCCTGTCACTTCACTGTGAAATCTGGTAATTCCATTTCAGCCCACATCCACAGCAGCATAAGCTACAGAGATCATATTTGCACTGCGGTGGCTGAGGAGTACTTGGGCATTCCCTTGGTGGGAGCAGGTCATTTAAGGACAATGAATTTGTAAACTACAGAAACAAGGTTTCCTAGGAAGTAAATTTAATTGCCTTGGGAGTAAAATACAGCTTCATGACCTTTCCTAGCTTAAAGAAACCTTGGTATGAATGTAAAGATGAAAAGGCTACAGAGTTCTCACAAAGGGTAATTACTATGTTTTCAAAGTCTTACCACTGAAACAGGGTCCATGGCTTCTTGCTTGATAGGGACTGGGTCAAACATTAACATCTTTAGCCACCTGTTCTGATGCCTCTGATTTCCTGACCTGCAGGATCAAGACAAAGTGTTAGAAAGCTGCAGGAAATCCCCCATTCAACTTTTTGAATTGTAGAGAACTTACTATTTTGTCAGATGGATGTGAATATTTATCCACCTCTAACATACCTTTTAAAATATTTGACTCCATTCAAACATTGCAGTCATTGTAAGTTTAGTCTTTCCCAACCGCTATTGAAACAAAGGCAAATCTGCTCACTTCAATGATTTTTTAACATGCCTATCAGCATACCAAGATTGCAGAAATGTTCGCTTTCATTAGCTGTCAGCATGTAAATGCACCACATTTTCAACTAGGCGTTTCTCATCAGAAACAACCTTGTTTGTGCAGGTGATCTGGTTCTGGAGAGGGGATATTCTAAGAGTCCTTACAGGGAAGTTGTAATTTTCATGTTCAGTGACATCGCAATGAATGCAAAAGAAAGACTAAAATCCAGGACTGGTTTGAAGAGGTACATTAAATGTGCTGCAAAACACTGGTTTTGGTTTGTTTGTTTTTTTTTCCCCTGAAACAACAGATTTATTGAAAATTCAACAATTTGTGCACACTCTGCAAACTTATAAAAAAGTTTGTACTCCATGTGGCTTCAGCTGGTTTGGTTTTTTTCCTACAGTGTGTTCAACCTGTCTTGCCTAATTCTAGCTTATCTCAAACTGCCTGAAATAGAAATTATTTAGCATAAAGCATGTCATAACTATCATACTAGGCACTTGCCATGGTCAACTCGGAAAGATCATGTGAAGGAAAGGAGATACCTTTCCTGGGCCAAGTACAGGTTTTCTGGGTACAGAGTGAAAACCAAGAAGCAAAGGAAAGTTGTTCTCACTGACACTTAGACATTGTCAAGTGCTTACGAATCCCTAGAGGTATACATTATATGGATGATCTTGTAAGGAGCAAGTTCTGACCAAACACTGCACAGTTCATAGCCCTGCCTGAAAGTGGTGTGACATCTACTGAGGACAAAACCCCCCCTCCCCCCCCCCCCACAAAAAAAAAAAAAAAAAAAACAAAAAAAACAAAAAAACCAAAAAAAAAAAACAAAAAAAACAAAAAAACCAAAAAAAAAAAACAAAAAAAACAAAAAAACCAAAAAAAAAAAACAAAAAAAACAAAAAAACCAAAAAAAAAAAACAAAAAAAAAACCAAAAAACAAAAAAAAAGCCACCAATTCACCTTTGCCCAGTAGGTGGCACTGGAAAGAAGTGAATCCAGTCAGACTACACCATCTAGCCCATTCAGCCAGCGGAAGAAGGCTAAAGGTTCCACTACAGATTTCGTGGCCAGAAAATTGTCCCAGAAAACGAAATTAAAATTTTAAGATACAGCTGCTCAAATTAGAACAATTCTAACAATCTTAAACCACTGAACGAGCTTAATTATTACATGTGTTCATAGATAAAAATTTGTTAAGGAAGACAACATGAGTGGTTTCAAGTCCATCATTCAGGTACATGAATAAAGTTCAAGGACTTAGGAAAATACCCCACAACAGTGTGCATTTTGAATAATGGAAAACAAGAAGTACCAAAAGGAAATTGATGTGCCTTCATAATTCTACTTATAAAAGTCAAAGGCCTGAAAAAAATCCAACTGTAAGCAAGGAATCAAGGACTAGAAGTAAGAAATGAAATAAGGAAGGAAATAAGAAAATAAAGAAGAAGAAAAAAAGGAAACAAACAAGAAAACTAGGAAACAAAGGAGGAAATCAGGAAGGAAGGAAACAAAGGAGCAAACAAGGAAGGAATGAAAAAATAAAGGAAGCAAGGAAAGAAATAAGAAAGGACGCAAGGAAGGAAGGCAGGCATAGTGACATGGGAATAAGGAGAGAGAAGGAGGGAGGGGAGAAAGGGAAAGAGGGAGGGAAGAAAGGAAGAGGAGAGGCAAGGGAGAGCAAGAAAGAGAAAGAATTTGTTGTAAGCAAGCAGTCATACTCCCAGGATATTCTTTTTGTCATTTTTGTTGTTTTAAAATTCTATTTGGGCAGTTGGATGGTTAGACTCAATGATCTTAGAATTCTTTTCCAACTGAAACAATTCTATGATTCTTCAGCTTGTTACTCTTTTGCACCTTTTAGTCCAAGACAATGCATGAAAGACACTTGATCTACATTTCGCATGTCATCTGAGTGTTTCTTGAGGGGCCTCTTAAATGACTCTGTAGGAATCAGACTGACAGAGACAACAAAAAGTGTACTGTGTTGATAAAAGCCACAAGTAATTCTCCCTCCTTCTCAGGTGCAATCATCTAAGAACAGCAGAGGGAAGCGTTAATTTTATTGCTGCATCATAGGACAGAAACGGAGCCCTTCTTTATCAACTACTCTTTCTTAGGCAGTAGGCTTCTTTTGCCCATTTCATAGTGACTGGAAAGCAATTTTCCAGAAAGAAAAAATAACAGATCACACTTGGTCCTGTCAGTCCAGATCAGAGGGACAAATTCTTATTTGGTGGAAACTGACAGAGCTGCTCTAGAGTCAATACAAACCTGTCTTGGGCCTGGCACTCAAAATTCAGCTCAGCAGGACACTTTCTTAAGGCTGCAAATCAACTCACAAAACAATTCTCCTTGTATATGCTCTGAACTGGTTGCTTGGACCACATTCACAAGCAACTATGTACATGCACACTCACACACAAATTAAACATGCTCCTTCTACTAAGAAGTCTGTAGTTTTTCCTTGTCTATTTGTAAAATCATGCCTACTAACTCAAAAAAATACCAAACTCCCTCCCCTAAATATCTGAGAAGGGGGCAACAGGGAAGGCAAACAGTCTTATCTGTTTCTATTACAGAGGAATGAGAAAACAGTTAGGTTCTACTTTACACATAGATTTTATAATGTGCTTGTCTGAAAGCTCCCAAATTGTTTAGTAAATACAACTAATTTCTGGAAAAATCAAAATAGGGTCTCTCATTCCCGTGGTACTCTGGGGGAAAAAAAACAGTGAGGAGACAACAATATATTTATACTAAGTGTATTAAAAAAATAAGGGCCTTTGTCTTTCATGTTATTAGATAAACTATTTTGCATTAAAGAGTTTTTTTTCATGTGGGTTAGAAGAATTTAAAATACATCTAATCTGAAACTAAATAATTAACTACAATCCGGTAGGCAAACATTCCACCCTCTCTTTTTTTTTCCCCCTCTTCCTCTCTTTTTTCAGCTAACAAGCCACCCAGTTTTACTTTCTTGCCTCCTCCCATTCACTCCACCCTGTGGATCTCTGCCAAGTCAGTCCAACTTGTCCAAACAGGACATGGCTTTTGATAAGATTTTGCTCACACCCTGTACTTCTGAAAGACAAATGAAGCAACTGGGTTTTGTATGCAAATAAGGACAGGTGCAAGGTAAAGTCCAGGCAAAGTCCCTCGGCATTTTCCTATCTGAAGTCCAGTAAGGACAGCAAGTCAGGAAAAGCACAAACTCTGCCCATCTCCCATATGCAGTGAAGTATGCCTTCCAGAAGAGGAGCTCATCATTGGTAGGGCTCACCACCTTGTCAGAATTGAAGACGTAACTTCATTAACTTCCTGACAGGTATGGTTAACTGTTTCAAAGACTTAATTAAGAATAAATGAAAACTTAAAGGTACTTAACATGTATTCTGACAATAAGGACCTGTATAGAATATTTACCCTGGATGAAATGACCAAAGCAGTTAAAAAATGCACCCTGACTACACATCTGCAAAGAGCAACCACATTGCAGCTACTCACATTGCAGCTCTGCAAATCTACTTTCTCAACTGCAGACCTGTTAGAAAAGTGGGGAGCGGAGGGCCAGTTCTGACTGCACATCCAGAAACTACAAAGCCTCCCTCTAACGCAGAGCCCTTGCTCTCTTCAAATACCTGGAAGAGCAGTCAGTGATCTGATCCTTCTTGCAGGCAGGGGCCTCTCCACTGAGCATAGAAGCATGCATGGGCTTTGCTTTCTTAATCTTTTTGCCTGAGGGAAGCAAGGAATGCTGCTGCCCTGTGGTACAGTGAGGCTTTGTCTAGAAGCTTCAAGGTATGATTGTTATTATTGGTGTAATTACAGAATAATGTAATGATATCTGCTAAATTAGCACTGCATCAGTGCCCTCTGCAAAGACACTGCAGCTCTTGCAGCACTGTTGGTATCTAGAAGCCAGCAAAAGTCATGTGGCCAAAGCTCTTCAGTCCAAGCCCCTTGGGACTTTGGCTGTAGCTCTGAAACTATTACTTCTGTGAGCCTGGAGTCAAACTTCCCCTGATACTGAAGAGAAGCAATAATATCAGAAGACTATCCACTGATGAAATCCAAATGGTACGGAGGTTTTCTGAACTTAGGTGAGAACTTTTCTTCAAATGAAACCTTGAAAGAGAGTTTGACAGAGAAAAAACCAGCTTCTGAGATCAGGATTCCCTGGAAAAGGTACAAGTTTTCCAGGGCTATGTTTGCACTTACTGCACCAGCTGCTCAACAACGCCTGAGTCAGCAAAAAGGTGTTTCTAAACTTCCATTAACTTTAATGGGAAGTAAGCAAGAGCTCAACTGCACTGGGCCCCAAAATAGCAGCACGCAAAGAAACTCCCCAGCTCAGCACAGCAGTCAGCCTCAGTCAGAGCAAGCACGAGCAGGGGAAAGAGTAAAGGCCCAGACACTGTGCTGGGGGAAGGGATCAGAGCAGCCAGCCCATGAAGAACAAAGCAGGGGGAGAATCATGAGGAACCAGTACACACACAGAAAGAAGCTTCACTGATTAGTAGCGTTCTGTGTTTGTTTATTCACTGGATTTCCACTGGGAAATGGTAATAACTGTTGAAAAACTTAAGATGTCGTGTCAAAAGAAAATAGTAACTGGGCAAAATTTTCTACTGAAAGTTTTCTTTGATGGGCGTGAAGGAAAAGAATATTTCTATAGGACTCTGTTATTTAGTATTTCAGACTATTTTTGCTTTTTATTGACTTGAAAAACTTTTTACTTTCTTCCTTTCAGAACTGCAAGCCAGATAAAAATCTGAGGTTTTTTGCCTAACTTGTGCATCCTACCTCAGTTTACATCATGTTCTTTTGGCTAGAACTGCTTTGACATAATTATTAACCAGCTGTTTAGCAGACTAATATTTCCATTATCATATATTATATTATCATATTATATATGATATATATTATCATATATTTGTGGGCAAAAAAATATTTGTGGGCAGTGCTCTTCTCTACAAGGGAAAGATGGAGCCCATGTAAACCCTGCTAAACCTTCAGTTCTACATTTACTGAACGTACAGGAGAACGAAAAGCTCCTGAAGCACCTCCATCAGACAATATTCTTCTTTATCAGAGCAGCCTGGTTTCCTGTCTCAAGCTCCTTCTTAGAAGGAGTAACTGTCTAGTAAGGATGAAAGATCAGCCTTTTGAAAACAAGTGAAGTATGTGGAATGGTCTGATAATCTTTCCCTTTCAAACTGAACTTTGGGGGTTTTTTTGGTTGCATTTTTCTGAAGAGGTTAATTCTGAAGACAATTTGAAAAGATAAATTAAATCCTCTAATTTTATTACAAGGGAAAAATGACAAAAGAATCAACCTGTTTCATGAAACTTAAAAAAACCAGCTTCAGCATTTTTTATAGTATGAGGAATAACACATAAAAAATAATCCTTAAGAAAGGAAGTGTCCATTTACAAGTTAGAGCCTAAATGATTAATTTCAATGAGGATCTGAATATAGGGCAACTGTCAATGCACTTCTATGTACCTATGGAAGTGTTTAAAAAAAAGCCAACAGGGAGAAAAGCTGGATAGTGTAGTGGGTACAAATGAGACAGTCATCAGAGCAGCTCAAGACTCTTTAAAAGTGCAAAGTCTGTTATGCCTTCATGTATCAAGTTTGTTGGTAACACACACTGACTGCATGATAGGCAGACCATGTGTTTGGATTTTGTTTTTTTCCACTATAACTTAGTTTACTATTAAAAACCTGTTAGAGCTTTAACTTTCCATTTGGCTGATCTACACTTACACTTCCCGTGGGAGGTATCACCTACAGCTACAAAACCCTCAAAGGAAGCCTCAGCACCAAGTGAATCCTTGAGAAGGAAGGGGTTAAGTATCTCTTAAAATAAGCTCTGCCAAACTTCATATTCTGGATTGGAAGCAATGAAAATAGAAAGCTTCAATGCTGACAGCATAAAAGAACTCTAAAAGACCTCCTGTTAGCAACGTTAATGAATATTAAAAAGTTGGTTTACAGAACTATTAGAATTTTAATCTCACTCTCTGATTTTGTAGAACTTTTGCCTACAGAAAAAGGTGTGAACCACAACATTTACTGCATTTATTATACACCAGTTTCCAATATTAAATGCAGTTAAATGAAACACTTCCTCTGGCATGGGAAAAAAGAGCAAATGTGTTTGAAAACCCGTGCAAATTAACAAGACCAGAATTAAGATAATTAATTGGGTTCTAAGGGATAAACTCATCCATGATATTCTAGAATTAACAGAAAAACAGATAAGTAAATACAACTGAGAGGTACAAATGAAAATAATCAATCAACAACTTACCAAGACTGTGTGGCCAAATACTTCTTGTTTTCTGGATTTCTGAACAGATAAAAAATAAATTGATGTGAGAATGTGCATGTAATTCAGTGAAAATTACTTTTCACATACAATTAAGCCCTGAAAGAGGAAGTTTAAAGCATGTACTTTGGACACTTCTTTAAAGATACCTGCAATGATCACAAACCACTAACTTTCAGCATCCAAAAGAGAGGCAGCAGGAACTAAAATATTGCTTTAAAACCAAGTGAAGAAAAAGAAAAAAAAAAAGTAAAAAGTAAAATGAAAAGGTGGCAGAATTTCAGTGTGTACAAAAACTACGCATATTCCAGCCTGTAACTGACAGAGAAGAATAAACACTCCATCTTGCATTTTCATCCAGGTCCTGATTCAAAGCTCACTGAAGTTAATGCAAGTCTTTCTCCTGATTTCAATGAGCTTTGGCTTGGGTCCTTTAGAACTCTTCTTCTGTCAGATACAAAGCAACAGAAAGATTTATGTTCTCTTTCTGAATTTCCTCTTGATGTTTCTCTGTCTGCCCAGAACAGGGTGGGGGAGAAGACAAATACAAAAACAGGAGTAAAAAAAAAATATTTTTATGCCTTCAAAAATGTGAGATGTGGGACAGCCGTATTTATTCCAAAGAAAAGTGTGCCAGTAGTGCCTCATTTTCCATATTACATCTGGAAGACAGCAAATCTTCTAGTTTGTATAAGGAGAAAATACCTACTCCTTTTGAGAGCTGGACATTCAAAGTTCTTACAGTGGGCCACACAGGTTGGGCGAGGGCAGCAGCCAAAAGCCTCTTACTTCACTTCTCACACTCTTTTTACACCAGTTTAACTCCATGACTTTAAGAGTTATTCCAGATGGGCTGATGAGCAAATGAAAGCAAAAAACTGGCTTACAGCCTTCTGGAGTAAGAGTTTTCAGCAAAGGGAGCAAAGCTCTCCAGCCCCAAAACCATACTGGAGTGGAGGGCGTGCATTAAAGGTTAACTTGGAGACCTCGTTATGACATAACGCAGGCATCTTAAGCAATATGAGTGTGTAGAGACATGATAACTCATTGGGTGGGGATTGGGAGTTGAGGGGCAGTGACAAGGGGCCTGGACGAGGCTACCGATCTGCCAGAAAACAGCCTGAAACAGGAAAGAGCACCACATATGCCACTTGGAATGTGTGACGCAAACCCCAGCCTTGAAACAAAGAACAGGAAACAGCTCTGCTGGCTGCGCTGGAGAGAAAGCACAGAGAAACATTTAGGCGGCCCTCCCTGACCCTATATTCATGAGCAGCTGGAGTCTTTTAAAACAACAACAGTGGGTGGAGGTGTTTGTTCATTGGGTGTGAATAAAAACACTGTCCCTATGCAGAGGACTTGCCCTATTTACAAACAGGCTCCCTTAACAGAAGGGAACGGAGATTTTTAGCCACCACAGGTCATGACTATTAGCTGAAACCTTCCGTAGGACCAGTTGGTTTATTACTGTATTTACAGAATGCCAGTAGCTAAACAGAGCGACAGCTCCGTGACATCAAACAGCCAGCGCCCAGCCTGGCAGTAAGCACCTTTGTAGGCAGGGCTAAGGAAATCAGGCCACTGCGGGAGTGATTTGTTAAGGGTTGCTCCTGGACACTGCCTCGTTCTTCAGTACCGCTCGACTGCTGAGGACTAACATTACTCAGTGCGCCCAAGAGCGCTCTCCTGAGCTGTCACACACTTGGCCTGCCATGATCTCCAGGGGCCCCTTCCAACTCCTACCATTCTGTGATTCTGTGCTGTTTTCTAAGCACTCCGACTTCATCTCAGGAGCTGATTTTCCATGGATATAGTACTTGTATTTTTAAAGCACCCAAACTGCCAGCTGAATAAAGTTGACAACATGAGGCAGCGTAAAGGCACATCTTGTCTAAGTGTCGTAGAACAGAAAAACTTCAACATGCGTTCTCCTTCAAAGCTATGGCTTCAAATATTCTCTCTTACATACTCTGCATCAGTTATTTATATACCACGGTGGGACATCTAATACTATACAACGTGAGAATGTGTTACAGCAAATTACGTGGATGAGCACCACAGGAACACTATTAATTGCTGTGGGGTTTCCTGTCTGGAGTTTAACAACCAATGAGGTGACAACCAGGTAGTACAGCAATGTGTGGGTATAGATTTTATGCCAATAGCATCAACTCCTTACTTTCTTCACTATGAGTATCTGTAAATATAAGTAATTTGGTGGTTGTATAACTCCCATCTCTATTATCTCTGAGCCTTCAACTAATCTCACTCGCATTTACATCATTATTTTTCTGAAGACTTTTGCTTTTAGCTAATAAGGTGTTGCCTAGGTCAAATCCTGATAGTACCTAGGGGCTCACTTGCAGCTCTGCTATTTAGAGTCAAGGAAGACAGGGACCATTTATCTTTTTTTAAAAAAAAAAAAAAAACTTTTGTTGTTATAAAGCCAAATTCTGGTTTATCCTAAATTAATCAGGGACAGCTATTTGGTANAAAAAAAAAAAAAAAAGAAAGTATTTGCCTGCTTGGGAAAAAATAAAAAAGGCCACTAAAGTCAGCTTCAGGTTCCTTGTATTTTGACACTAGACAAAATATTTTTTAAAATACAAGAAGGAAGTTAGTTTGAAATAAATCTCTTATGGGTCAGCCAAGATTATCAAATCCAGATGTAATTCCTCTCACACAAGATGCAGCTCCTCATGTGATCATCAAGACATCTTATCTTAAAAGTATTCTTTGGGAAAGTCAGTAGTGAGCAGCTGTACGACCCTTTGTTTTCAATACAGGTAATGAACATTTATGGATGTTAGTTTAAATAAAGTCAAGTCTTCAGAGCTCTCCTCTCAGCCACCCAAATTCAGCTTTTCCCAACAATAAAGCCTTCAGAGTTCAGCTCCATAAATAGTGACACTTCCTGAACTTCAAGGAAACAAATAAAACGTGGTACGGTACTTGAATCACTAGGGGAGTGACACAAAGTGACTTTAATATGTTTGTTTGGTTTTTTTTTCTCATGTAAGTCTCGAAATGACCACTTGAGGTATTCTGAAATGTCTTTTTCCCAATATCCAGAGGCATTGTGATCTTCCACTGTAGGCTTCTGTCGCTGAAACTTCCTTTTCCAGGGCTGCCCTACCTGTGCCAGGCACTCACCTGACAAAGGTCCAAAGCAAATAAATCCTATTCCTACATTAGTGTTAAAAAAAAAAAAAAAAAAGAAACATCCCCCCACCCTCCCCGAAAAACCAGAAGAAACACATTACCAACGTTATTTCTAACTCCACACTTAACTGCCTTGCTGTCCTAGGCTGTTAAGTGGTTTAACTTTGCCTACATCATGGCCAAGTGGCGCTAAGGTTCGATGACAGTAGGAGGGATTCATTTTCAAAATCCGGTCTCATCCTTGACTTCACCGAGAGTTAAACTGGGGACACGCCGCTACCGATCAGCTTCGTGCTACTGGTGGGACATGGCCAAGAGGCGAAGTCCTGCCCGGGCGTTTCCCTTACCGCCCTCAGAACCGAGGGAACCCGCTGTACTTTACACCTCAGCTTCGTCCGGCACGATATCCCCGTGAGGTATCCTATGATACTTCGGTATAACCAAAGCCGAGCCTGTCACAGCCCGGCGGGAGGCCGGGGGCTGCGACCCGGCTCGGCAGGAGGGCGGCCTGAGGGGCGGGAGGACGGGCAGCCACAGGCCCTCCCGCCAGGGGCAGGCAGGCGGGAGGCCCCAGGCCCCTCCAACAGGGAGTGCGGCTGGTGGGGGAGGGCGCCGCTGGGGTGGCGGCCTCGGCCCCGAGTGGCCCCAGTGGCCTCACAGGTGCGCGACGTGCCCGAGCGGGCACGGGGACAGCGGCAGACCCTTCGCCCCTCTCTCGCCGCCCCACCGCAACCGCGACCACGCAGTGAGTTTCACAGCCCCTCGGGACAGGTCCAGCTCCTTTCCCCGCAGCTGCAGCCCGACCGAGACCTTGGCTCCGCTGCCTCCCCTGCACGGCTGCGGCTTCTCCTCCTCCAGTAGCCGGAGGCGTCCCACCCCCTGCGCGCCGGGCTCTGCACCGCTCGCAGCGCCCGGAAACTTTCCTCCTCCGGCATCTCCATCCCGCAGCCGGCACGGCCCGGCCCCCCGCCCCCTTCCCCCGCTTGTACACTTACACTCGTCTGGCGGTGCGGAAAACGCCGGGCCTCCGTCAGCTCCCACAGTGTTGGGGGTCGCGTTAGGTGTCGGGGGCTGGGGGCGCTTCGGCAGCACCGAGGCGCGATGCCGGCGTGTCCCGCGTTCCCGTGGCTAAGGCGTCTCCGCGGTGGCTCCGGGTGTGTGTGCAAGGAGGAGCTGCCCGCCGCCCTGCCTCCCGCCCTCCGCCCGCTCGCCTTCCCCCCCGGGCTCCTGGCACCGGGCCGCACTGTCACATGACGCCGGCGCCGCTCGCCCTGCCAGGCTCCTCGGGCCGGCGGGGTGAGTGGCGGAGGGAGGGTCACGGCGGGGAGCGCGGCTGGGCGGTTCCCCCGCCCGCGGGGTGGAGGCTCCGCCGAGGGGCCGGGGCGAGTCACCGCACACAAACAGGCGGGCACGCACTGACTCCGCGCCTCCCGCCCTGCCTCCCGGGGGCAGACAGACTCGCAGAGACATTAATTATCCCCAGCAGACCCAGGAGGGGAGGGAGGGGAGCAGGGCTGCCACCGCCCCGCTGACAAACCTGCCCGTCCAGCTCCTCCTTCCCGCCCGTGTGTCAGGCAGAGGCGTGCGCCTGGCACCCGGCCCCGCAGCGCAGCGCACCGCACCCCTTCCCCTCCCTCCCTCCGCGCCCACCCCGGCCGACCTGCGGCGGCCGCGGCAGCAAAACAACAGCAACACCCAGTGCCCGGGGGGGAAGGAAGGGAGGTGCTCGCTCTGGGGTGCTGCCATCGAGCTGGCTTCGCTGGCGGGGGCTGGGAAAGGCAGTAGGGCGGCGTGGAACCAGGCAGCGGTTCCCCCAGCCCCTGCCCGCCCGCAGGGCTGCCCGTGCCGCGCCCCGGCGCGCCTGGGGGGTGGCGAGGCCGGACCGGGCCGCGGCCGGGCGAGGCGATGCGAGGAGAAGCGAGGCGGGTCAAGGCGAGGCTGGGCGGCCGGGCGTGGGGCAGAGGTGTCGGGCCGCCTCCGCCCCGGCTTCGCGACTCGCCCGCTGGGACTGCCAGCTGCCTGAGGCCCCTGCCGGGGTGTTTTTTTTTTCATGGCTGCGATCGGCACGTCGTGCCCCGGTGCGCTCTCGCCGTCCGCCGGGGACAGGCGTGAGGGAAGGGGGCAGACGGTGAGATGCTCTGCTAGCTCCCCTCGGCCGGGCGGCCCCGGGGTGGGCTGGTCCCCCCCGCACTGCGACCCCTGCCAGCCCCTGACGGCCCGCCTAGCCCCGCGGCTGGCACCGCCCGGAGCAGGTGTGTGTCCTCCATTCCTTCCGCTCCTGGCTACTCTTGCAGCTGGAGGGGCAGGAGCGGAGGAGCAGCGGCAGCTACCGCCCTGCCCGGGGCTGGCCGCGCTAAGGAGGCCTGGCCCGGCCCCGCGGCTCCCCACGCGCTGGGGCAGCGGGGGCACGCCGAGGCGGGGCTGGGGGGCGGATTTGTCCCCAGATTGTACTTACTGCTTGAGACAGAGTTTCACATTCTATGATTCTATGAAACGGAAGCCAGTTACCTTCCTACCCAGGAGCAAACTAGGGGCTGCACTCGGAGCAATGCTTTTTAAAACACAGTATCTCCTGGCCTACTGTCCCAACTCCATCAGGCAAGGACAACTGCTTCTACTAATTCAACTGTATTCACAGGATCACAGGATGTTAGAGGTTGGAAGGGACCCAAAGAGATCGAGTCCAACCCCCCTGCCAGAGCAGGACCATACAATCTATACTGTAAAAAATCATGTCCTCTCTTGAGTGATGATAGATGGTACCTAAAACTGATGCCAAGGAAGAGGCATATACTGTGTTCGGCAAGGCCCTGTCCTGAAGAGCAAAGTGCCTGGACAGATGAGAAGCCAGTGATGCTTCTTCTGGGTGGAGAGGTCACCATGTGGGATTTGGGATGCTTTGTCTGGTGGGTAAAGCAAGTGGTAGGTGCTGAACATCTCTAGGTCCATAGGGTCAGCCTATGTATTTAACTGCCTCGGTAGGACTTTAACATAACATACCTTTTTGGGTTGAGATTTCTACTGTCTTTTATCAGTATGAACTCAATAATGCTGTAGAAGGAAAACAAAAAGGGAAGGGAGAAAGAACTTTTTCAAACACACTGCTGCTGTGTGCAGGCACATGTTTGGTCTATGTCTTTATTGCTAGGATGTTTTAATGCATTCCTTGACTTAGCTTGTTGGTCTCTGTGGCTTTAAAAAGCAAACTAAGACACCAATCTGAAGCCCTGAAGGCTATAACTCAATGACATAACAATGAATTGTAGCTTCTCTTGCTAAGTAATTACTGTATCATGTCACAACAAGGTATTGTTGAAATACTATCATGTAGCTCATAAAGTGTTATTTTTTTATTATAAGCTTATAAAATAATCAGAATTGCTGTGTTAAAACATACACATGGACATGAAACATTTCATTAGGGCTGTGAAAAACAGCTCTTGTAGTTTTCTTGTATGAACATGCTCAAGATACAGTAGTTGTGTCCCAGTTTTGCATTCTTCTGGGAGCTAGCAGAGGTTACACAGCTAATGTGATAGTTTGAGGGGTCCCAGGTCCCCCTTAAAACCATAGGGACAGAGGTGCATACCAGGGTGTATGCTCATGGCCCAAACTGGAACACCTAACGACCCCTTAGGTCAAAGGCAGAGTAGTTTTAATGTCAAATCATGGTAAATGCCAAAAGATTTAGTAGTACTAGCGTGATGCTCTTGGTAAGGACACTAGGTTTTCCTGCTATTATTAAGTTCTAGCCTCAGATGAACCTGTTTTAATCCAGTGCAATTTTACTGTCTTTTTGTGAAGTCTGTTTGGATTTATATTGGCAAACAAGGGGAGAGTGAGGATTTTGAATAATACTTCTGTGGTGCCAAGCAGAGCTGTACATCAGTCAGCATTTCATTGCCTTCCTGTGTTTGCTTTTCATACTTTGACAGTCCAGAAATTTGAAGACGTTCAAATTCTGAAGGGACCAGAATCTCATTGATTTTAATGGGAATTGAAAAAGCAGGAGGAAGAAGCTGTTAGCACACAGAGTCCTTGCCATCTCTTTAGCAGACCCAGCAGTTTTAACCGGGTCTGGAAATGTTTCTAGATCAAAAGACTGCCTGATGGCAGCCCTTAACATCTTCTACCACAGCACCTCCTCCATCATTGCTCTGCCCATTGTCCTCTCAGCATTTCAGATGTTGATGTGCTGAATGACTTCTCAGGAGGAGGAGAAGTGGTATGGATGTCCTTGGTATTTGAGGAGTGAAGAATACCGATCGAGTGTCCTTTGGTTTGCTCCACGTGGCATGAGCCCTTGCCATGAGATGGAGCATTTGACATGTTGGACCTATGAGGATCTGTATTCCCAAACGTTAGGGAGAGTGTTGGCACATGCAGATTTTTGGTGTAAGAGGACAGGAGGTGGTGCAGAGGTGGTGGAGAATGGATCTTCGATGTGAACAAATGGGTATTTAAATGTTAAAGGGAAAGATGTAATGTATTCAGATGTCTGTTAAAGGACCAAATCCAGCCATGATGAAAGGAACCCTTGCTGCAATCAGCTAAATTGCCACTGTGATCAATGTGACACAAATTGTACAGAAGCTTAAGACATTTGAAGTCAAAAGCCACAATTGTGCTTCCAGTCAGTTAAAAGTAAAGTAAGTAGTGAAGAATTTTGTGTACTTTTTCAGTCTTGAATCAACCTCAGGTTATGTGCTGAAGTTGGGGTTGTTTGCTGATCCCAAGCAATGCAAATGTTAAGCTGCCATTTCTTCGAGTTGCTGTGTGTCACAAACTACGCTGTTTAGTCAGTCGGTGGTGTTTATGCAGGGGAAATGTCTGTTGGACTCTGTGGAGTTTTCTCTTAGTCCACAGATACAGGGTAAGGCCTGAACTTGTTTGAGGTTTCTGAGTATCTGTGTAGAATTTTACTGTATTCTACGCCTGGTACTCATACAATTGTTTTGGTGGGAAAAGACGTCTAAGATCATTGAGTCCAACCGGCAACCCAACACCACTATGGCCTTTAAACTATGTCCCAAAGTGCCATGTTCACACATTTCCTGAACACTTTCAGGGATGGTGACTTCACCACCTTCCTGGGTAGCCTATTCCAATGCCTGACCACTCTTTCAGGAAAGAAGTTATTTCTAATATCAAACCTAAACGTCCCCTGGCACATTTTTAGGCCATTCCCTCTCAAACTGCTACTTGTTACTTGGGAGAAGAGACCAACCCCCACCTCAATACAACCTCTTCTTGAGCAGACAGCAACTGAGATCTCCCCTCAGCTTCACTGAATTGCTTCTGGAATGAGTAAGAGAGAGGTCATCACATAGCCAGCGATATTCATTACTTCTGTAATGAATATCACAGTTCATATCTTGGAAGAACCCTAAATATCACACTTTAAGTGCTATTTATTTATTTATTCCACCCCAGATGTTTAATCTCAGAGGTGCAGTGGTGATACAGGCCAGTGTTGTAATTTCAAGTTTTAAGAAAGTTGAGACAGTAGGAGTTTAAATGATTTAGAAACTTAGGTATGTCTGTGCTGCTGGTCACAGACATACCTGAGTTGCTTTTAAACTAGTCAGCTGGGCAGCTGGTAGCAATCCAACTGTGGCCTTGTGGATGTTGGAGCTGGCTAGAAAACATGCCCAAAAAGCTGGGTGAATACTTGAGTGGTTAGGCTGGCCTGAACTCAATGGCTGGATGACTACCAGTGCCCAGAGCAGCTAATGTAAAGCTTGCCTGGCTGTGTTTACACTGTTGCAGTCACATTGGTTGTGTCTATGGTATAGACATACCCTCCTGTGAATTCTGTGACTCAATCTTATCTTTTGGCAGACAATTCCCATGCCATTCTGTGAGCTGTGTGGGTAGCATCAACTCACTGGTCCCTGGGAAAGGCTTTTGCAGGTATTAAAAACCTCTCAGTGTGCCCTAAGATGTGCTTTTCTTGTGTTGGAACTCCCCATGTTGGAACGGTGGGCTCTCATCTTGTAGCCATTTGGGCATGCGAGCAACCTGTGAGTCAGCCTGGGTGTTTGCATAGTTGGGACCTTATTGTTTGCTTGGAGGAAGGGCAAGGTGGCAGCAAGCAGTCAGGCTCACTGGCTCTGTCACACAGGTGTGGGCAAGAGGAAACCACTGGAGCAGCTTGGGCAGAGCTAGTGTTGATGTGCATGGGGCCTAGAGCAGAGGTAAATGTGTGAACCCCTCCCTGCCTCCCTTCTGCTGGATGACAAGTTCTGCTGCCTGACCCAGCCCAGGTTCCTCCTTGCTGCCTGCCCCTTCCCATGGCCTCAGGACCAAGACAAGTGCTGTAGTTCCTCACTCCTTGAATCATGAGATCATCAAATCATTCCAGTTGGAAAGGACCTCCAAGATCATTGAATCCAACCACCATCTAACTACCAAGTCTGGTGCTAAACCAAATCTCTCAGCACCACATCTCTGTGGCTTTTAAACACCTACAGGGATGGGAATTCACCCACCTCTTGAGGGAGCCTGTTCCAGACTTTGAGAAACCTCTCAGTGAAGAAATTTCTTCTAATATCTGATCTAAAACTGCCCTGGTGCAATTTGAGACCATTTCCTCACATGCTACCACTTGTTAGTAGGGGGAAGAGACCAACACCAATCAATTCCCATTTTGTGCAGAAACAGATTACAGACACTACAACACAAGGTCCTCTTGTGTTCACTGCCTCACATGAGGAAAGGATGGCTGGCGTCTCTTTCCAGTTAAAACCACAAGCTGCACATAAATGCTTTTAATAAAAAAACAGGTCTCTGAGGGCCAACTCTGAAGTCCACTGCAACAATCAAAACTAGGGGGACAACATTTGGGGACTGCACTGTGTGTGTGTTGATTTTCATGTTACGTGTCAATGTTTTTTTGAGAACAAGCATGTTTCTGTTGCAGATGTAACTGCTACTGAAGACTGCTGGGCTTCAGTTTCATGATTTGAAATGCAGAAAGATTGTTGCATTAAGTATTGATGTCGAAGATATAGTTGAGGGACACCTGAGATTTCCACAGCAGCAATTTTGGAACTAATAGCATATATGTATGTGCAAAGTTTGTTCTAGAGACCAAATTCTCATGAAATGTATGCTGATAGAAACTCCAGTGGAGGTCTGGATGCTGATGTAGCTGAGAACAGAGTCTTGCCATCTGTGTAGATGCTGTTTCTCTTACTACTGTTCTTGAGTTTTATTACTATAATGACATTTTCCTTAGTACTAGGGCTGTAATTTCTCCTCAGAGCATAGAACAGGAAACAGAAAGATGATGTGATTTGCTCACACAAAAAGAAATAAATAAAATAGTTGTGGTCATTGTTTTAGTTATAAAAGTTCTGTTGCTTTTAGTCTCTGTCCACTGCTCCATCTCAGCAGTATTTGCTCTATGCTGTTCTCAAAAAAAGTCTTGTTGTGAGCCAGTTAGAAATTGAAATAACAGATGAAAGTTGACTTTGCTGTGAAAAAAAGTACTTTAGCTGTATCTATTTATGCCTCTAAAAGGTCTATATGATTTAAAAATCACTTTGGCTTTTCTCAGTCAAGCAACTCAGTGGATGCGATGCCAGATTACTCCTAAGAGAAAAGCAGACCTTAGACCTTCCAGGATCTTCAGGTCGTCTAACTAAAGTAGCCTGTAGTTAAGGTTGCTGTGCCTCCAGTTATTTTTTGTTTGACTGAGGGGAAAATAGATAAATGTTAATGTATTGTGTTAATTCCTTTTGTTTAACTAAAGCCTTTCTTTCCCCATTTGGTCATATTTGATTATATATGGCTTCGGGTTTGTGTAGCTTGAGCAGGACACATATTGACCTTTAGAAGTCTCTTATATCTAGATATCACAGGTTTTTAGGTGTCCTGCTAGAACAGAGGAACAACTTTTAATCTATTCAGGATGATAGAGAGGTGTCTTAAGATATGGAAGATACAAACACCCATTCTAGCATTTTTTTCTCCTCCTTTTATATTTGAGGAGTTTGTTTGCTTGTGTAGTTTAGAAATTAAAGAGTCCAGTTCAGGTCTGACAGAACTCCATTGACTGGAATTTCCACAGTCACAAATGACTCATAATACACGATATTAAAAAACAGCCTCCAAAAGCATGCAACAGTTTTATTTTTAATTCTACTTTTTGTTTCTTGCATAGCTGGTAGTGCATGAAAATGGAGGACTGATAAATGTTGTCTCTCTTACTCTCATGTCACTCAATACTTACTGAAAAGTGAGCACATTTCTTCACTGAGTTGTGAGGCTCTTGCATGACTTACCAGACAAAGTGTAGAGTTTCATTTGTTTTGTGCAGAGAAGTTAGTATGATATCGGTTCCTTTCTCTGCTGTTTAAAAAAAAGCTTAAAAACTTTGCAGAATCTGTCCAGTTTGGACTAGCTGCCATCTTTAGGTATTTTTTTTTTTTAGTATTAAAAATGCATATAAATATATTTTAAATACCATTATATTAAAAAGAAATACTACGGTAAAAGCTGTTATAGTCTGGAGAAGAAATAGCTTCAGAGGGAACCAACCAGCAGCTCCTCTCTAGTACCTACAGTGAGGTTACTGAGAAGGTGAAGCTGAAGAGCACCATTTGAGAATGGGAAACAGTGGTCATAAAACCAGGGGAATGGCAGGGGAGCATTCCAGCCAAAACAAGAGAAAAACAGTCTTTTGCCATTAAATTTTAGAACATGTTGCCCAGAGAGGCTCTTAAATTCTTTCAGCAGTTTTTTTTGGGATCTGATTGGACAAAGCCCAGACAAATCTGTTCTGAATTCAGAGCTGAACCTACTCTGAGCAGGAAATTGGACTAAATGACCTCCTGAGGTCCCTTCTAAACCTGACCAACGCTGTGATTCTGTGATTCTGTATTAAGTCCTACTTTTAAAGGAAGATAAGGATCGTTATGTGCTTTAAAACTAGGCTGTTCATGGCTACTACTACCTATAAAATGCTGTACTTGTTAAATAGAAAACAATGAATGAAAACAAATTGCAACTTAAAATTACCATAATGCAGGCATTAACAACAAAGTAAAGGAATACCCATTGGCTACCACCTTCCATAACTGTGTGTGCCACTATATTCTCCAGCACAAATGGCATCTGTTGGGTCAAACTAGAGAACAAGTGCTGGGTTTTTATTTATTAACAGCACTACCATCCATTTTTATTGTAGTTTCCCTTTACTACATATTCTAAGTGTTAAAAGAAAAAAAAAAAAAAAAAGGAAAATATATCCTTTAAAAAAGTTGGTGTTTTTTTTTATTACAAGTGTAATTTGTTTAACATGATTTTTTACATAATTTGTTTTCATGATACTTCCAAATCACTTTTGTAAAGTGATGTTATTTAGGATTTTAATATACAGACAAAAAGATTAATGTTCTGGGTGATGATAATCAGGTGTAGTGTGAAATATTTCCCCTATATGAAGTGTAATTGTTTCCCTTCTGCACAGACACCTGGTAATACAATTATTGATCTGCCTATTTTAATTAAAAGTGATTTGACAGAAAATTGTAGTTACACACTTTGCAATGCAGTTTCTGCTATAAAGAAAATCTGACTTTCTATCTGCACAGAACAAGACTCTAAACTCATAAATTAATGAGAGAAGACATCTGTTAGGTGACTATGGCTTTGACCACCCATGCCTCACACTTCCAACCTACACCATGAAGCATAGATGAAATTTCACTAATACAATATGGGCAAGTACTTTGAGACAGTATAGCCAGCAGAAACTTGAGATGAGGTTTATCTTGTAGGTCTGGTTTTTCATCCTAGCTAGGGTGTGTTACTTTAATAAGTAAGCCAAATAATTACTTATTTACAGATTCAGCAAATGGTAAGGTCACTCTGGCATTTCTGAGCAAAGAATTGATCATTTAAAGTGGCCTGAATGTCTTTGAAATACTCACAGTAACAGTTAAAATTCAAGCAAAGTCTATGGTATTGTGAAAGAAAAAGTTAGTGGAATAGAAGGGGATATGGCATTCAGAACATTCAAAGGCAGAGGGGAATTCCTCCATAGGTATCCAGCCTACAGCTCAGTTTCTTGCTCAGGGTTTCGTTAAGAAATATTGAGTGACATTAAAATGACGTGAAAGCAAAGAAATGATTTCACAATAAGTGCAAGTCTTCCAGTTGTGCTAGTAGGGTGTTGGGTTGCTTTTTTTTTTTTTTTTTTAAATACAATAAGAAAAGCATTTGTACACTGTGTTTCGCCAAACACCTTCGTAATTTTTCATGACTCAGATAAAACTAGCACCAGAAAAACATTTTCCAGTCTTAAGTTTTAAGGGAAGACTCATTATTTCTGTTCCTTAATCTACAACCCTTCATGTTAGAATTATATCATAAAAGAAATGACACAAATTAGTTTTAATTCCTCAGCTTTCCATTGTGCAACTTGAGACATGTTTGAAAGAATCAGATTGTCAAGAAGTGGAGGAGTCACTGCATCCTAGAAATTGTTCTCTGCTAGATTTTCTCAGGGCAAACTGAGCTTTTTTGTTTGTTTGCTTATTTGTTTGTTTTTTGTTTTGTTTGGTTAAATTTTTTTGCTAGTGGCTGCAGGAGGAAAGAGAATTGAAATGTCTGTCTGTATCTATACAGTACAAGCACTGGAGTCATGCAATCATAGAATCGTTTTGGTTGGGAAAGACCTTTAGGATCCTCAAGCCCAACCATTCTCTAACTCTGCCAAGTCTGGTGCTAAACCATGGCCCTCAACACCACATCTCTGCAGCTTGTAAACAGCTCCAGGGATGGGGATTAAACCAGCTCCCTGGGAAACTTGTTCCAGTGTTTGAGAACCCTTTCAGTGAAATTTCATCTACTACCCAATCTAAATCTCCTCTGATGCAACTTGAAGCCATTTGCTCTTGTCATGACCACCTACTCGACTTCTCAATGCTGGATCATTTAATATCCTTCTTTATGTTTACAGAGACTCTCTTTTAAATGTGCAAGTGCAACAGACCTCTGTCTGACCTGTTCTACATGACTTGGGAAAACTCAACTAACTTCAGTGAACTGTAGTGTCAGAGGCCATTTCAAGTACAGTACTGCACATGTGGCTTGTGAATATTTGATCACTGAAGAGTATCTAAATGACCTTTGTTTAATTGAAAACTGCACATGGGTTAAAAGCTCCAGTATGAGTATAACTGGCTTTTGAGGAGCTGTGAGATATAAAAGTGAGGTGGCAGGTATATGCAAAAAAAAAATAAAAAAAAAAATCAGGGGAGGTGAAACATGGCTTCTGTTCACATAATCCACCTAACTGTATTGCCCTTGATGTTAATTAATACTTCTGTCTTAAACGAGTGTGCCTGGTCTCTCTTGTCTTGTTGAGCTTTCTCCTTGTTTCACTGAAGAACCAACAGCAGCATCTGTACTGGTTGTAAAAGGAACATCTGTAGCAGTTGTCAAGAGAGGCAAGATTACAACTGACACCGGTTTAACTAAAAAATAGCTGGGCATTTTCCATGCCTGTGATGCAAGGAATCTCCATTCCAGCTCTCCTTTTCTCAAACTCTAATGGTAAACATCACGTACTTGCTAAGGGAATTCTCTTCTGTGAAATAAGGAAGCATGGTCACCATTCCACTCATGGAAAACAGGTATTGTGGGCAGGGATGGATGAAAACTGCAGTGTTTGAATCAGGAGATACTCTGTTAAATGTTCAAATGCCCAGCTTGGTTTGAAGTATGGACTTAGACTTTGATGTTGCAAGGGGTCAAGAGCTGAACTCAGCTTTCTTGAAAACACTGGGAAGTCAGTGAGCCATCCTTAGACGCATTCCAAGTGTCCCTTTGGAATTCGGTTGTATTTGGTGGAGCAGCAGAGAATTGATAAACTTAGAGGACAGTGGACTTGTTTCTAAGTAATATCCAAATTTAAGGACATGATGGTGAAGAAAGCCAAAAGCCTTTAAGCATTTACAGATTGGTTTAGAAACTTACTTTTGCCTTTCATATGATAAAGAAATATTCATGAGTAACAGAAGAATGCCTGAGGCTTTGAGCATACCACCATGGTTAGGTAACTCTGCTCAAAATTTACTCTGAGCAAGCTGGTGACTTTTGAACTGTGTTAGCCAGCCTCTACCACAGGTCTTGGAGACAGTGCTGACACAAAAACTGGCTAGCTCTACTTTTTGGGCTAGTTAGCCAGGGTGTGTGGCCACATGGGCACTGTAGGACTGGAGTTAGCTTCCTTCAAAGTGGATTGGACTCTGTCCATGTCCCTGTCCTGAACAGTCCAGACAAATGCAACACAACTTCATTATGTTCCCAAACTCTGGAATGTCTGCTTGCATGTGGTGTTGTCTCTTGATGTCTGAACAAATTCTGTTACTCTTTCAATATTTTTGTTGACTGTCCTATGGTAGTTTCACCTAGTCATTCCCAGAAATCTCACTGCTGCTCAGACCCATATGGGCCTGAGGGCAGGCACACAGCCTTCCAGACCTGGAGAGAGGTGTGAATAGTACCTTTCCCTCCTGGCACTCTTGCATTGAACGTTCTCCTCTCTGTAGGGCTTGCACAGGAGGATGTTATGTCCCTCCCGACATCCTTGCTCTTGACTCTGCAGAAGCTGGTTATGTAACTTTGCAAGGCTGAGTTCCAGTATCTATAGTAACATTTAAACAAAAATAAAACAGTTCCCAAAACAGGAAAAAGTTAGTGAAAACTGTCCAGAAATGAGATCTTACCTCTTGTGGGTCACAGAGGCAGCAAAACATGTCTTGCTGGACCTATATAAACTGTAGCTGGCATCCTTACCACTATTGTCTCCTTTCACAGTATGGAAGGAAGATGGAAGGGAGGAAGAGATCTTCACAGAGGAGACAATTGACCTGGAGCAGAAACAGGGCAGGACAACCATATGGCCACTTTCCAACGATGCTTTCAGAAACTTGGGAAAAGGATTTACTAGGGATGGGCGTGGGGGTGTTAATGATGGCTTCACTTTAAAGTGTGTTAGTGCTGAGACCACTGCTGCTCACATGCCTGCTGAAGAGCCTGTCTAGGATGGCTGAATTACGTGGGACTGAGAAGACCAAGATTAGGAGATCATGGAGAAGGCTTTTTAGTCAATTTATTCTCCTCTGTCTGCACTGAAGACATGGTCTCTTCAGGTTTCTTTGGATACCTTATGAACAGCAAAGCTACTCCTGTGGCGATACCTCCCAAAAGAACTCCCTCAGCAAAACATTTTGGTAAGGCCAAAGCAGAGTCACATCAATGGAGAAATTCCACCTTTGATGAATAGTTATTTAGGGATACTATCACAACAATCTGCTGTAGCACCTTTGAAGCTTGATTTAAATTACTTTTAAATGCTCAGTATTCATTCTTGAGCAGCAAACTGTCCATCCACATTTCTTCACACTTAGTCCGTGAACATACTTTTGAGGGGCACTTGTGCTCTATTTGTTTCTGCAGGCACCCAGTCTGCTCTGTCATCTCTTTGGGGCATATCGTATCAAAAAATCTTCCTTTGGCCTGTTCCCATTGTGCCTGTTGCCATCGCTCCTCTGCTTGAAACCTTCACAGAATCAGGAGAGGATAATATTTTGTGCATACTTCTAATAAAAGGGCAAACTGCTGCTGGCCAGCCACATAGTCCCTGAATAGTTGTAGAGTTTGGGGCTTGTGCAGCCTCCAGCTTTGTGCAGAAGATATGTGCTTTTCTTGGATAACTCCAATGGCTCTTGCTCCTAATGCAATTTACAACTTTATTTTTGTTCAACCGTGTTTGAATATTTGTCTTTTCAAAAGGAAATGTGATGTAATTGTAGGATTATATTCTGGCACAAACTTAGGTGTCTTTGGAGTGTGCTTGTGGCAAGTAAGAAATACAAATTCAGAGTACTGAGGTCTCATCAGATTTTCTTTTTTTTTTTTTTTTTACCTTGTTGGTTTTTTGAGGTGATACTAAAATGTCAGTTATTAATGATGTAAAGTGAAAGCAGAAAATATGTTTAAGCTTAAGGGTCAAGCTTTAAGGAAATGTTATTTTTTAAAAATTATGACAGGTAATAATAATCCGTTAAAGCGGTTGAATTTTATTGCTTTGGGGAAAACAATTATATAATATAATGTACTTCCTGCAAAATTTGCCACCGTCTGAAGTCTTTAAACCCTTAAATCTCCCCAAAGAAAATTGTTGCAAAGATAAACATCAGTCCTTTGGGCTTGGAAGTTCTCAGAAATGAGCAGCTGAGAGAGTTAAGAGCTTCTTATATAGGCACCATTGACTTAGAGAGGTTGTCTGTGACAGACTTTTTCTACAGGCAGAACAAAGGCTTACTCTGTTAACAAACTAGCTTTTAGTAATACCATTAATTAATAAAAAGGTCACTGACCCATATAAACTTTTTAAAGCACTAATGATCAGGGCTGGGAGAGAGAGTTAAAGGTGAATGGGAAAAGGGTCAGATACAGAATATTTTGACCACAAAGGTCATAAATCGCANAGCCTCAAACCAGCACAGTAGTGTACAAAACCCCCAAACTAACGACAGTGATTTTGGCAGGTAGTAATGAAGAATTGGGAGGATCAGAAATTCTGGAGTGGAAAAATCAACATACACACCCACTGGACAAAATTCACCCATGTGTAAACAGCCAGCAACAGCCTGTTTCCCACATAAATCCCATTTACATCCTTAAGTTGGAGTAAAGGTTGAAAAGTAATTTCAAAGGCATACTTGAGTAAAGAGAATTTCAGTCTTTGTGAATTATTAAGTATCCTGGATTCTCCAGAGACTTTTGCATGTGCTTAACCTAATATATTGCAAATATTTCTGGTATAATAACTAAGAATGTGTAAACTTAAAATGCCAGTTGTGAAAGTCGGGTAGAATTGGGACCTAAGCAAAGAAATGTAAGATATGAAGAATAAATCATAGAAAAAAAGATACATGTTTTAAGTACGTGTCAACAGTAACAGAGTAGTTAGCATATGGAGAGAGCTTTCTGTATCAAAAAGCACTGTGTGAGTGATGGTTGAGAGTCAGAATGCCAACCTGGGTGTCAGTGGTTCCAAGGAAATGCAAGGGTTTGCAGTGGTAGGGTTCACTAAGCTCTACATGCAACATTCACCTGTTATTATCACCTATAGCTCACAGGTTCACAGATTGCATTGGGTTGGAAGGGAACATCAAGGTCATCTTGTCCAATCCCCTGCAGGCATCAGGGACATCTCCAACTAGGGCAGGCTGCCCAGGGCCAGAACAAGTCTGACCTCGAATGTCTCCAGGGATGGGGCCTCAATCACACCCCTGGGCAACCTGCTCCAGTATTTCCCCACCCTCACTGTGCAGAACTTCCTCCTGATGTCCAACCTAAATCTCTCCTGCTCCAGTTCCAAACCATTGCCTTCATTCTACCCCACAGGCCCTTCTGAACAGTTTACAGATGAAATTGCATGATGGGGTAAGAAGTGCATATTTGCTTATTTGGTATGCAAGTAAACATTGCAACAAAGCTAAGAAAAATATCTTAAGGAATCAAAGGAGTCATTATAGCATAGCTATGTAGCCAGGCATTAGGAAGGCAAGCTGGTCTTACAGCTTCCTCACTTCAAAATGCATGTTTAACAGAGATGCATCATGCAGTTGAGAGGCATACTGAAGAAAACATCCAGATTTTAGTTTTGCTTTCAAGACCTTGTTCAAGTAAATTCTAAGGTAGTAGGTTCACCAAAAGGCTATTGAGCCTCCGGTGGAACATGGTATGCAAGGTGGATTTCTTTTAGGTGGTTGCCACCATTTTAAGGCGTGTGATAGGCATTGCCTGTGTGTTGCTGTGTAACCAGGCATGGATCATTTGCTTTAAGAAGCAAATCACAGAAATCACAGAATCACAGAAACATGCAGGTTGGAAAAGCCCCTCAGGATCACCAAGTCCAACCTAGAACCCTACTCTATAAGATTCACCTTAAACCATATCCCTAAGCACCACATCCAAAAGACCCTTAAACATATCCAGGGTGGGTGACTCCACCATCTCCCTGGACAGCTCATTCCAGTCCCTGACCATTCTCTCCATGAAAAACTTTTTCCTAATGTCCAGTCTAAACCTACCTAGTCTCAACTTAAGGCCATTCCCCCTTGTTCTGTCTCCAGCTACCTGTGAGAAGAGACCAGCAGCGGCCTCTCCACAATGTTCTTTCAGGTAGTTGTAGACAGCAGTGAGGTCTCCCCTCAGCCTCCTCTTCCTCAAACTGCCCATCCCCAGCTCCCTCAGTTGCTCCTCATAAGGTTTACTCTCCAGGCCCTTACCCAGCTTTGTTGCCCTCCTCTGGACCCACTCCAGCACCTCCACATCTCTCTTGTATTGCGGTGCCAAAACTGAACACAATACTCAAGGTGTGGCCTCACCAAACCCGAGTTCAAGGGGACAAATGGTCAGCTTTGCATTTTATTTGTGACATCTTCCCCTCAAATGGGGGACTGTTTAGTAGAAATGGAGAGAATTCAAGACTGGAAAACATGGTAAAGTCTGTCTGCCCAGTTTTTTCAAACTAAACTAGTTTTTGTCCAAACACTGTTATACCAACATTTCTGCATTTTTTCTTTATAATTTCATATACTGCTTGTTCTGTCATCTTTACAGACTACAGCTCCTGTTTCTCTACAGATAGGTAAGAAGAATACACCAAAACAGGATTTCTTTCGATTTTAAAAGTAGTTTGTGTATCCCAGTGGATAGTGGAACACAGAGTGCACAGAAGATGAGTGGAAGAAGTAAGGTGGAAATAATTCAAATATGGGTGGTCTGCCTCCTTGCTTTCAACAAACTTTTCAATTCTTAATTCTAAAATTAGACACGAATCTTGAAAAAAACAACATTGTTTCTGTGAATACAGACTGCATTCCCCACTCACTTCAGCTAAGTTTTGCCCCTGCATATTTAACAGGAGATAAATTGGGTGTGCCTGGTGATAACTGTAATTGCAAGAAAGCAAAACAAAGGCAGCCAAAGCAAGTCCCTTTCTATGCCAGTGGCTTGCACACTGAGGAACCTTGAAAACTCTTGTTTCTCAGACAGGCTATCTGTGGAATTCCTGCCATCTATGTGCAATGAATTCAGACCCAGATCTTAAAATTGGCTTCCTTCAATCGAGTTTTGTTATGCACTTGGCATGCTTTCACACCCAAACCTCCCATCTGCAGCCTGCACCTGCATTGCTCAATATTTAACTCAAAGATCTCTGAACTTCCTGGACCACTAAGGTGTCTTTTGGTTTGCGGCTTGCTGGCCAGGGTTGTTGCTTACCATAAGAAAGAGGTTTAGATGCAGTAAATAATGTACATTTCCAGTTTCCTCAGTTTTGTGTCTGCTCATTGAAAAGAGCTCCTTTCTGGCCTGCTGCAGCTTTTCCTCGGTGTGAAGCACGGGGCATGAAGAGCAGGATATAGCTTTTACAACCTGAAATTAAAATGCTATTGCTTTGCATTCTTAACCTTCTCTCTTTCTGCACAGCAGCAAAGTGAGTGCAGGATATACGTCTGCCTTTTACCACAAACAAACCCACGATTTTCTGCGCTCTGTAGCTGAACTGTCTGAAAAAGAGCAGATCCTTCTCTTTGTCTTGTGACTGCTTCTGATAAGCTGGTGGTAACAATTAAGGACTCCCATGCAGCCTCTTAAATGACACATCTGAGCTGCTCCAGGGCACGCCCTCCATAGCCAGTGAGGAATTCAGCAGCTCCATGGACTATTTGCCCAGTGATTCTACAGCTACATTGCGCCACTGATTATTGACGCTGGCTTTGTAGCTATACCTCTCACTTCTTGGTCTTGTGGGTCTCTTCAGTGCTCTGAAGGCTTGGTCTGGCTTGATAAAGTGAAAAAAAAAAATCCCTCTAGGGTTCCACCATAAGTGAAAGCTCACATATATATTTATATCTCATACATTTCTGTACAAGCTCTCATATAACTTATATAGTTCACACATTTCTGGTCAGCAATATACAATATTAGTAAGACCAAATATTTAAATATCAAGAGTGGATGGTCTCCAGAGGTCCCTTCCAACCCCTACCATTCTGTGATTCTGTAATTATTTCCTGAAAAATTATGAAACTGGGGGCATGCAGATGCAGACACTCCTAGGTACACCCAGGTATGCCTATGTGCACATATCAATAGACATTCACACACATATATATATTGAAAGTGCCTCAAATAACCTATGAACTTGAAGGTGCATTGGCCTGACTTTTATGGATGGGAGATGATATGATACCTGTGATGCTCTGCTGTACACTAGGGAATGCATTTGGAGCTGGCAGGCTTTCCACAGTGATGATAAGAGGAAAGATTACTTTTTCTCATATCCTCTATTTCCTGGGGAAAAAAAAAAAACATAACACTTTTTGGTTTTTTTTTTTGTGGTTTTTTTTGTTTGTTTGTTTGTTTGTTTGTTTGTTTGTTTTGTTTTAACTGTGCCTCTACTAGAATTTTACTAAATCCAGAGCAGTGAAGGATCACTTGGAACTACTCTGGATACCACACTTGGCTTCTCTCTTCAAGCCAACTTGAAGGGGTTAGGGGACATGAACTGGCCACCCAGTTCCAGAGAATGCTTTGTCTGTGACCACTTTTTATTCCAAGGCAAGGCACTACCAGCAATTAATAACCTGCTATTGAGATGTTTGCTGGCAAGAAGTTGAAAGATGTTTGTTGAAAGAGACATGGTTTAATGGGCTCAGCACAGGACTGTGATTGAAGATCTCCTGTGTTCTTCCTTGTGACTTTGACAGTTATTGCCAGTCTGTCTTCTGGCAGGTTGTATATTCTCTCTGTGCTTCTATTTACCTTCTCCAAGAGGTGTTAGAAAGTTTCACTTAGCTTTTTTAAGAGCCAGAAATAATTAGTTTCTGTTTACAAACTACTGTCAAGAGATCAAATGTCCATGATCAGTCTCATCTACCTTTAGTTTTCTGAGTACTAGACATTCTCTGCATTTGGTGGACAGACCACTCTAGAGGGTAAGAGCTGCCCATGTGTCAGCTCACACCCATGAGTTTTACTTCTGAAATAATTTCCCCCTTTCCAGTAATTATAGAGGATGGCTGAGGGAGGCTGACTTTTAGATGGGTAAGGTGAAGTGAAATGAACGTCATCCTGGATGTCTCGTTTCAGGTTGTTTATACACTGTGCAAAGCAGAATTTGCACATCTCAGATCTCTGAACTGAAAAAAATCATCATAGAATCACAGAATGGTTTGGGTTGGAAGGGACCTTTAAAGGTCATCTAGTCCAAGCCCCTGTGTGAACGAGAGGGACACCTGGAAAAGACAGATTCTGACCCAAATTACAAACAATTTAAGTGTAAAGTCTTTCACTGAAGTGGGGTTGGTGTGGGTTAAGATGAACAGGCTACAGGGCTGTCTGGAGATTTGGAACAGAATGGGGACACAGGCTCACCAAGTATTTCAGCAGCTCAGATGGCTGGGGAAGAGGAGATACGAGGCAAGAAAAATAGTAATCATAGATATTATCATTGCTGTGAAGCAAGGCCAGTGCAATAGCTCAACTGCAGGCTCACTGCTTCACTGGGGAAGCTGAACAGAGGGAGAGAGCTTTAGGCCACCCATCCGAGTGGTCCAGTAAAGAGTGCTCAGAAGTGATCTCAACTGCAGGAGGCAAAGTGCCAGCCACGTGACTAATGGAGTCTCCTTTGCCAGCTGATCTCTTTGGCAGCCTTGGTGTCAGCAAAGCAAAACATGGCTTAATGAGATGGCAGGAGCCATGGCAGGCATTTGCTGTAGGTGGGCAAAGCTTCTTTGCCTGGGGACAGGCTACAAGAACTGGGGCTGTTCGTCCTGGAGGAAAGAAGACTCTGGGGAGACCTTATAGTAGCCTTCCAGTACCTGAAGGGGGCCCACAAGAAAGCTGGAGAGGGACTTTCTCCAAGGACTTGTGATAGGATGAGAGGGAATGGATTGAAGCTTGAGGGTAGATTTAGACTGGATATTAGGAAGAAATTCTTTACAGTGAGGGTGGTGAGACACTGGAACAGGTTGTCCAGGGATGTTGTGGATGCCCCCTCATTGGAAGCATTGAAGGCCAGGTTGAGTTAGGTATTGAACAAGCTGATTCAGTGGAAGGTGTCCCTGGCCATGCAGGAGATTGGAACTAGGTGATCTTTAAGGTCTCTTCCAACCAAAACCATTCTATGAAGCTATGCAGCGGCTGCAGTTTTTCAGATCACATGTGCTCACAAGCTTGTAGACGAACCAGAAAGCAATCCCTGAGTGGGACCACTCCATCCATCCCAAAAGATGGTCTTTGATGAAAACAGGCTGAGGTAAAAAAGCTGGACTTGGAGTACTCCAGGATCCATATCTCGTGTTAGCAATCTGTTCTTTTGCTGAGAGCCAACATTTCCAAATCCTCTCTGCTTGAACACTGCAAGTCCCTCTCGCAGTCCTTTGGCTTTACTCTCTGTTTTGTGCAGGGTTTGCAGCTCTCTGAGTGCTTGTGTTTGATGCCTGACAGTTTGCAGCAGGGACGTGTCACCAAGCAGCACTTGGCAGAGGAGCCAGGGCAGGGATGAGGGCAAGACCCCACCCAGCATGGGTTTGGATAACCTATGAACTTAAAGGTGCTTTCGGCAGTGACTACAACTGGCTGTGCATCTGTAGCTGTAGCAACCCAGAGTGTTTTCAGGAAGAAAGTAAACATGAGGAGGCATTGCCTGAGAGCTCTTGATTTAAATTAACAGGTGATTTTGAGGTAGCAGTTCCTGCCATCTGTTGCCATCCTTGAAACATTAGTGATGCTTGGTCTTCTATGGGTGGCAGAACCCTAGCAAACCTGTGGACTGTACCATCCCTGTAGAATGAATACCTATCAAGTAGGATGATAGCATTCAAGAAAACCTCTTGAATCATCAGGTCTGTGTCTCTCCCGTTGTAGACAATTTTTTTTTTTTCATACAGTCCCTTTCTAAAGAGAGTTTCTCTGCAAAACCAGTTAGTTTTCTATTTCACTTTTCCTATTATCCATTTCAGAACCCTGTTTCTTTGCTGGTTAAAAATCTAAATTATAGGGAAAATTTCAAATTTCAAATTTCCATCAAGTGTCAGGATTATCCAGCAGATGAAAACGTTATTTTACCTTCCTGGTGTTTATGCTGTATCCCTTTTTGACCTTCACTTCACTAGATTAAACAAATGAGGTTACTGTATGATGTATAGTAGCCTGTCCATTCTTTGGCTTGTGCCAGTCATCTGCATCCTGAATTCATCCTTCCTGCATCCTGAATTCATCCTTCCCGCACAATGGATGCTCAGTTGTGTACAAAATACTTCAGAGGAAGATGCAGCAAGTATTATTCCATTTCTAATGGAAAAAAACCAATGTCCCAGGACCATATTTGTTAATTCAGAATTACATCTGTGTCTATTGGGCATCTTGTGATCATGGTATCCTTAGCCTTCTCTCCTATGTTTCCAGTTGATAGCCTTCATTGTGCTGCAGAAATTCTTAAGTCCCTTGATGCAGGAATTAATGTTACATTTTATTTAATTTCAGCCTAGAGTAGGACTTTGTTCAGTGGTGAATTTGTAAAGCATTTAATGAAATGTCAGTATTTGATATCAATGCAGAGATTTAATTAATTCATTTTTTTTTATTATTTGACATCTAAAACAAAGAAAAACTGGATGTACACTCTGTGTGTGCCTAATTTATGAGAGCATTAGAGTTTGGCTGGATTAAAAAGATTTTGGCAATAATATTGAGCACTATAGGGAGATCTTCATAGATTTCTAAATCCACCTCCCAGCTGTGCACAATTTTAGCAGATTTCCTGTGGATTTCATAGTTTATCTCATTGCAGCAAGGAGAATGCAGTTACTGCGTTTTTCATTCCAAATGCATTAGTTTCCCCCAGATAAAACCACATACTATTTTTTTTTTTGTGCAAGGATAGCTGAGCAATAAGACAATTCAACCAAAGTTAGCTTAATTCACGGACCTTTGAAATTCAAGTATGATATGGCTATAGAAAACTATCTGAGCGAGGTTCTCCAGCCTATAGATCTAGAAGGGCCAAACACTACTTTTGGTAGTGAGTTGTGCAGAAAAGTGGCTTGTGCTGTTGGAATCACCAATACTTCTCTTTTCCTTTCTCTAACAGATCCCATATTTTAGAGTAAATACATCAGGGTAAGGTTTAGGGAAAACATTTTGCTTTAAAACTGTGTTTGCCTGCCTTTGTAAGACTTGATTTCTCAACTCTGTGGTTGCATTGGTGGCATTCTTTTTCTGGAGATCTCTGTGTGTTTGTGTGCATCTGTACTTTGTATACACAGCATCTGTAAAGATGCAAAAATACTATGTACAGTGAAAGAAAGACTTAGCCATTGTCTCTTTGTTACTAGCAGTTCCTGAGAAATGGAAAACACTTCTAACTTATTTTTCTAGCAATGCTTGAAAAATGGAAACCAGTGCTTAATTTTTTTTTTCTTTTTCCCCCCCCCCCCCCTCTCCTTTTTTTTTTTTTTTTTGTTCTCCCTCCCTCTCTATTGCAAGCCTACAGAGATGAGGCCTTTGGGAACTAGGACATTGTTTTTCCTGCTTTGAGGAAAATGTAACTGTCATCCAGCAGTGCCTTATCTGCCACAGTTTCTCTGCTTGAAGCAATGTTTTATAGAAGTACTTGGTTGTAAGTGTAGAGGATCTTTGGCTACCACATGCCCTCTGGCTTTAATAGTTATTCCTAGGAATCTGATCAGTCATACTTTAAAAATAAAAGGTGGCAGCTCGGTTTTTGGTGCTAACAGTGTTTGAAAAGCATAATAAGAAGCTTTATAAAAATAAATATTAACCAGACCAAAACAATGCTGTAGTCTTCGGCAACATTTCATGCTGCAAGTGAGTTTGATGATCACGAGGAAAGGACAGGCCTGTGGGTAAATAGGGAATTTTCTTTCCCCTCCCCAGCTTTCAGCACAGAAGCTGGCTGAAATCACGATCTTGATGTCCCTGGTGTCAGCTCATGTCTTTCCTCTGGCTCCAGTGGGCTTTGGATTTTATTTTAATCTTCTTGAGGTCTTTGAGATCTGTTGTATGCAAATACCACTTGTCTCTCTTGGGTATTAGAAGGTTTGATTCATTAATCTCTTTAAAGAACATTAAAAGCCTTGCATAAGGGTTGCTGTAAAAACTGTTAAATATTAATATTGGTTTGGATTTTCAAAGGCAGGGAAAGGAGGAAGGTCCCCAAAGGGAGATAGGTCCACTAAAAACCATGGGAAATGTAGCTGGCAAAAATTCCTTTTGCTTCTGGCAACCCTTGTGTGTGGACTGCATGTATGAATTAAGATATATTACATACAGCATGAGTGAAAGTCATAAATGCCAGCTGCTTCAGAATAAGGAAATTGGGGGTAAAATAGAGCTAAAGCATTTGATAAAAATGGAAGCTGTATCAGCTGAAAAAGAAGGACTTAGGAGTATGTGTAACTGAAGCGTGTCTCCTCCCAGGGAATCTCACCTCCTTCTCAAAGACAGCCTGTGAGTAAATAGAAACTGCATCTTTGGCCTCTAAGTCTCTGACATGGCTTGGTAAATGTCTGGCATACCTTACTGGAGAGGATCACAAAGAGTTCTCTAAGAGAGGAATTGGGGTGAGACCTAGAGAAAAAGCAGGGGCAGACTTGCTATCTAACCCCTCTGCTACTGTCAAAATGTGTGGCTTGAACTTAAAAATCAGGTCAGTTCCTTATAGCTGAGGTCTATACTGTAGTTTGAAAAGAAATAATGAAGAAAAGGATTGTATACATGTATTTTTTTTTTCTTTCTGCAGTACTGACACGTCCAGTTTCTCCAACTTTCAGCTAACCTGTACTGGTTTTGCAGGAAAGCCTTGGTGTTCGTATCTGAAAAACATCACTCCACACCCTCTGATAAGCTGCAAGCAACCCCCAGTCCGGGAAGCTAATCTGTGGTGGTGAACTCTGCTGTCCTTTGGTACAGCCCCAAGGTCAGAGCCTAAGGAAAAGAGTAATGGCGGAAGCACCTCCAGGATAAGGACAGCATTTTGCCAAGAGCAGCAGAAGAAATTCTAACATTTAAACCAAAAGTGAAATCCGAAGAGCAGACTTTTTTATTGAACAATTGTACAGAGTTCAAAATGAAGTCACCTCTGCATCAGCCCTCCCCTTTTCATGATTTTCTTTGAAGTCTATTTTCTGTTTAAACAAACTTGCTTACTTCCCAGAAGTTCATTCCCCTTTCTATATGTAGATTCACGAAGCAGAAATTATGTCGTTGTGTTACACAAACTCCACACCCTTTGTATTTTATTGCACTGCCAGTAGTTGGGTCTCATTCAGATGTTTGCCTGCAAGGAGATATGGGGCTCTGGTCGTGATAGCAATTATTACCTGTTTTAGTGTTGCCATTTGTCCTGTAATTTTCAAGATAACTTGAAATGATTGCCTAAGAAATGCCTATCCTTGGACTCGTGTCCTCAGTTCCCTGGGATGCTCAACATCTTCAAACTCTTGTATAGCCAAGCACCAAGTACAGTTAAGGCAATGTGGGGTCTGAGACAAGTGCTGAATGTCTCACAAAAAGAAACAAGGAAAGCTTCATCTTAGCTGGGAGATCACAGGATCACAGGATGTCAGGGGTTGGAAGGGATCCAAAGAGATCATCGAGTCCATCCCCCCTGCCAGAGCAGGACCATACAATCTAGCTCAGGTCACAAAGGAACACATCCAGACAGGCCTTGAAAGTCTCCAGAGAAGGAGACTCCACAGCCTCTCTGGGGAGCCTGTTCCACTGCTCTGTGACCCTTACAGTAAAGAAGTTCCTCCTTGTGTTGAGGTGGAACCTCCTGTGCTGCAGCTTACATCCATTGCTCCTTGTCCTATCACAGGGAGCAAGTGAACAGAGCCTATCCCTTGCCTTCTGACCCCCATCCTTCAGATATTTGTAAACATTGATTAAATCCCCTCTCAGTCTTCTCTTCTCCAGACTAAAATGCTCCAGGTCCCTCAGCCTCTCCTCATCAGGCAGTGCTCCAGTCCCCTAATCATCCTTGTAGCCCTCCACTAGACCCTCTCCAGCAGATCCCTGTCCCTCTTAAACTGGGGAGCCCAAAACTGAATGCAGTACTCAAGATGGGGTCTCACCAGGGCACAGTAGAGGGGGAGGAGAACCTCCCTTGATCTGCTGGACACACTCTTCCTAATATACCCCAGGACCCCATTGGCCTTCTTGGCCACAAGGGCACATTGCTGTCCCATGGATAACTTGTTATCCACCAGCACTCCCAGGTCCCTCTCCACAGGGCTGCTTTCCAGCAGATCACCTCCCAACCTGTACTGGTGCAGTTTATTATTCCTCCCCAGAAATGAGATCTGTCACTGTAGTTCCTTGGCCCACTGCAGTGATGTCATGTAGGTAGATCTAGCCAGCCAAAAGGCTCTAAAAGCACATCCCAGAATGGTTAAGGAGAACTACTACTCCATGGAAGGAGGTTGTAGTGTGGTGGGATTTGGTCACTAGTGATAGGACAAGAGGAAATGGCCTCAAGTTGCACCTAAACCTCAAGGGGAGGTTTAGCTTGGATATTAGGAAAAAAACCATTTCCTAAAAGAGTGGTCAGGCATTGGAACAGGCTAACCAGGGAGGTGGTGGAGTCACCATGCCTGGAAATGTTAAAAAAATGTGTTGGTTGAGCGCTGGACTTGATCTTAGATTCTTTTCCAACCTTAATGATTCTGTATGATCAGGGAGCAGCCAAGCTGTTGTCTAGGGAACATGGTCATGCTGTACAAGCTCCAGGCACCCTATGGCTGGCTGCATGGAGTGAGAGGCAGGGAATGCTGGAGGCTGATCTCTGGCTGATGTCTCCATCCCTCCTCTCTTCTGCTTGCACTGCCATTGTTTTGGTACCATGATACAAGCAAGTTTTTGTCTCTTCCACCTTAAATAATCTCCACTTTTGATCTCAGTTGCTTCTGTAGCTGCTGCTCCTGCTTTCTCCTTTTCATGAAGTTTTTAAACGGTGCTAGGATTTCTCCTCTGTTTTGTGAGAGATCCCATTCAGTCCAGTGTTCTGTTCGCTGCAGCCCCATACAACTCTTACCTGAATTTCAGAACCAGTCTGCAATTTCCAACCTCTTTTCCCATCAGGCATATCTGGCACATAGCCTGGGCTCCTTACCTTCACATGGCTCTGCTCTTACCTCTGCAGCACAACCATCACTGCTCTGCATGGGTCTCACTGAAAGGTTATTCACTGGTCAGGATGGGAGCATTCCTATTCCACAGCAAGTCTACCTGAAAAGCAAGATTTATGGGAGTAGACACATTGGATGCTGACCTACCTCCATGGCTTCCACACTAGTACTGGCTTTCTATGTCCTGCCTGATAGATGTGTGAAGAAGCCATGAAACGGTGACTTCTGCTTTGCTCTCTCATTGTGTTTTCCCTCACTTGTCAGGTTGTTGGTCCTTTTTCTGTTTTGCTTCTGATTTTCATCCTTATGTCCTCCTCTTACTCTAGGTATCCTAATTTCTCCACTCATTTTCAGGCATCTCAATCTAAACGTCACTGTAGAACTTCAGAGTCAGTTTAGCTGAAGTTGAATTTTCTAGAAACCTGAACAAATTTGGCTTTAAATAGCTTAAACTGAGTAACTCCTTTTCAGTAGAGTTGAGTCTAAATCAAGATTTTTGAATTTATGTTGGATCAAATCTGAACATAGTTTTGAAAAACCTACAAAGATGGAAAGATAAGATCCAGGCCCAAAGTCCTAATCTCTGGATTTAGGTTCAGTTGTATCTGAGGTTCTAATTTCCCATAGCAAAGAAATATGAAACTCAGCTCTATGGTTTTGGCTGAGGCCTGTCTCACAAATTTATTCCATAAGGAATATTTCGCAGCTCAAATTTACATTCCTCTCCGAGTACACATTAATTGTCCTTTACCTCTCTGTCCTTCTGCAGAGGTATCAGATCAGGTTTCAGCTCTTTAAACGTTGATACTGGGTGTGCCACCTTGTTCTGTAAGTCATTGTGCTTGTCACGCTCGCTGCACAAGGTACTGAATCACATACTTAGTGTTGGGCTGCCTGGTACCAGACCTGCAGATCTGATTTTCCATCTGCCACACTCCCCAACAGTCACTGGTAGCTACAGACCTGCCTGTGTGCATCTTTCAAGTGGTTTTGAGGCTGCTTTGATTCCCACCAAATGGGAAAAAGCTCCTCTGATCAATGTAGGAGCAGAACTATCAGTATGAGGATCTCCTTAAAATGATGATCACTAGGTGTTTATCCATTTGCAACAACTCCGATTAAAATAAGGACTATTGAGTCCACCATTAGTAAGTTTGCAGACAACACCAAGTTGGGAGCAGGTGTCGAACTGTTAGAGGATAGGAGAGCTCTGCAGAAGGACCTGGACAGGCTGGACAGATGGCAGTCCAATGCCATGAGTTTTGACAAGGCGAAGTGCCAGGTTCTGCACTTTGGCCATGACAACCCCAAGCAGTGCTACAGGTTGGGGTCAGAGTGGCTGAAGAGCAGCCAGGCGGAAAGGGACCTGGGAGTACTGGTCGACAGCAGCTGAACATGAGCCGGCAGTGTGCCCAGGTGGCCAAGAAGGCCAATGGCATCCTGGCCTGGATCAGGAACAGTGTGGCCAGCAGGACCAGGGAGGTCATTCTGTCCCTGTACTCAGCACTGGTCAGGCCACACCTTGAGTCCTGTATCCAGTTCTGGGCCCTTCAGCTTAAGAAAGATGTTGAGGCCCTTGAATGTGTCCAGAGAAGGGCACCAAGGCTGGTGAGGGGCCTGCAGCACAGCCCTGTGAGGAGAGGCTGAGGGAGCTGGGAGTGTGCAGCCTGGAGAAGAGGAGGCTCAGGAGAGACCTCATTGCTGTCTACAACTACCTGAAAGGGAGGTTGTAGCCAGGTGGGGGTTGGTTTTTTTTTTTTCCCAGGCACCCAGTGACAGAATGAGAGGACACAGCCTCAAGCTGTGCCAGGGCAGGTTCAGGCTGGATGTTGGGAAGAAGTTCTTCACGGAAAGAGTTATTGGCATTGGAATGGACTGCCTGGGGAGGTGGTGGAGTCACTGTCCCTGGAGGTGTTTAAGAGGAGGCTGGATGAGGCACTTAGTGCCATGGTTTAGTTAATTAGAAGGGTTAGGTGATAGGTCCCCAGAGGTCTTTCCCAGTGTGGTTAATTTTGTGATTCTGTGATTCTGTAAATAAGGAAAAAAATAGCTTCATTATTTTTTCTATTTTCTGGGTTTTGGTGGTTTTTTTTGTTTGTTTGTTTGTTTGTTTGTTTTTTTCCCCAGACTTTCAAGAAAACATGCTGCCTGGAACAGGAATTCATAGCAGAAGAGAGAGTAAAGCTTTTGCATCACAGAATCACAGATTGCATTGGGTTGAAAGGCACCCTCAAAGGTCATCTTGTCCAACCACCCCACAGTAAGCACAGACATCTCCAGCTAGATCAGGTTGTTCAGGGCCCCATCAAGTTTGACCTTGAATGTCTCCAGGGATAGGGCCCCCACTACATCTCTGGGTACCCTGTTCCAGTATTTCACCACCCTCACTGTAGAGAACCTCCTCCTTATGTCCAACCTGAATCTACCCTGATCCAGTTTCAGACCATTTCCTCTCCTCCTATTGCTACCAGCCCTTCCAAACAGTCACAAAATTCTTCATGTCACAGACCTCTTCATGACACAGATCTCTTTGGACACAATGTTTAACAGACAAGTTCCATCCATGGAGCACACCTTTGGATCTGTAATGGGAAGAAATGCCAGACTGGGGCTTGTGGCCTGTCTCTGGCATTGGAATGACAGCAGAAATCTCTGGAGGGACAAGAGAAAAGATCAGATGCTGGACAGATAGGGAAGAGGGGAGAAATGAGGAGCTGAAGCCAGAAGAATGCGCTGACATCCTGTTAAGCTTGGCTCAGCCATTCAGCCAAAGCCTTGTTAGGTCAGTAAAACTCAAATCCTAGATTTTGGAACTTCCACAGAAGCATCTCTGGGGAGCACCAGACACTGCTGAAGAGCATTGTAGCCTTGCCGCATGCATGGCATCCTCTGCTGAAACATAAACCCTGGAGCCCTTTAAACATTTTTATTTGTTCACAATTGAAACTACACTGAGAATTAATTAACCTCTCTGCTTTCCAGAGAGCCACCTGGAATGTTGCCACATTCTTCTCATTCAATATTTATCTACAGAAATGTGAGAATGATGAGACTACATTTTGTTTTAAAGTGCCCATTTGTCACAACATAATTTAATTTAACAATCAGGAAACCTCTTGGAATTACTAGAGGCATCTTTTGTAAGGATTTCCTTATGTAAAAACCATGTGGCTTGATTTCCATTTGAGTGCCAGGGAAACAGGTTGATCCTTAGCTGAGACCAAGCAATCTGGACTTGGACTGAGCTGGGAAAGCCCAGCTAGCAACAGCCTAGACAGTGTTTATAATGAAAGAACTTAGCCAGCCAGCACAGGTTACTCAGAGGCTATGTGAAAAGTCAGGGCTACTACCAAGAAAACAGGTGTAAGAGAAATGATCATGGATAACTGGTGTTGGGAGGGCGACAGAACAGGCTGTCCAGGGGGGTTGTGGAGTCTCCCTCTCTGGAGATACTCAAAACTCACCTGGATGTGTTCCTGTGTGATCTGGTATAGGTGATCCTGCTCTGCAGGGGAGGTGGACTGGATGAGCTTTCAAGGTCCCTTCCATTTCCTGACATTGTGATTCTGTGATTAGCAAGTGGAGAGATGGGGTTTCATTCCTTTTGTCCATGAAGTCCTCTCAGTGGGAGTGATTGTCACAGTCATCAGTGAACCAGTCAGCTAAGGCATGGTACACAGGGCAGTTTTGGGTGGTCAGGCACTAGTAGAGGTCACTTTTGGGAGAGGCGCTGATTATGGAGGATTAAAATTAGGAAGGGAGTGAAAGTGGAGTTAAAAGTATAGAGAAGCAGGAGGAAAAAATGGTGAAGTGATAATTTTCTTGTGGCACATACTTAGAAATTATGTGATAATGTTTCATCATGTCAGCATTTCACAGTTTTCCTGTGGAAAGTACTTATCTTTCCTGGATGCAGATTTCTTGTGTAGGATCTTCTTACAGAACTGGGGCTTTCTGATACCGCCTTTGGTGGTCTAAAGACCTCTTCTGAAAGGAGGTTGGAGTCAGGATGGTGTTGGTGTCTTCTTCCTGGAAATGAGTGACGGGAGAAGAGGAAATGGCCTCAAGTTGCATCAGGGGAGGTTTAGATTGGATATTAGAAAAAGCTTCTTCATTGAAAGGGTTCTCAAAAACTGGAACAGGCTCCTCAGTGAGGTGGTTGAATCCCCATCCCTAGAGGAGTTTAAAAGCCACAGAGATGTGGGGCTGAGGGACATGGGTTAGCACCAGACATAGCAGAGGTCAATAATGGTTGGACTTGATGATCTCTAAATCTATTTTTCAACCAAAACTGTTCTAGGATTCTGTATCCAATGGGTTACCATAGCACTGACATCAAGTGGCTTGAAAAAGCTGCATGGGTGGCTGTCTGCTATGTCTCTTTTGCAGGAACTGGAAGGATCCAGCTGCACAAATAGTTTGGCAGTTCAGAATCCAGGGGTTTTCTTCTTCACCACTGCTGCAGAAAATTTGGCTGCCTTATATGAACATGATTTCTCACATCAAGTTACGATAAACAAAATCCTCCTGGCCTGTTCACCTAATGAAGGCTATTTCTATTCTTGGGCAGATTTTTATATGATTTATTACAATATAAACACCTCTATCATATAACTTTGGATGAGACTTTGAGTGGAAGGGCAGTAATGGATTAGTTATTGATGCTCCAGAGCCAAAGGCTCTGAACAGAATTAGAATAGCTCCTGAAGAAGCAGGCCTGGTACTGAGAAAGTTTCAAGTTCATAGAAATGGCAAATTTCTGCATCCACATTTTCATGGCTGAGCATTCAGGAATTCAGAGAAGGATACAGGAGTTAGTTAAGGCATTTAACTTTGATTGCTGAACTTCTACTAGTTGTGATATAGTTAATTTTTCTCATGTAATAGCAATAAATAAGTAAATAGAATGTAAAAGAAGTCTTTTAAACCTTGGTGGAAAGGTGAAAAAAAAATGCTACCAACTTCAGTTCCTGAAGTCTGCTGAGATTGAAGATCCCAGTGAAGCAAATGAAGACTGTCACAGAAAAGTAAGAGATCTGCAAAAGCAGCTGATAATAGATAGATCTGAAATGCAGTCATCAGGAGAATGGGTTTAGCTTGATGCTGTCGAGATGAATAAAGCCCTGAGGCTTTTAACTTTTTGAGTTCAGAGGTGTGAATGAGTCAGGTTTTAAGGGAATATAAGTAGTGCCTTCTGCTCCAACAGTCATGATACTACAAACTGGGGGTGGAACCACGAGAGAAGGCAAGAAGGAAGAGCAGGAACGACAATAGGGAAGAGAAACAACAGTAAGCAGCAAACATAATCTTTTCTAGAAACCACTGGAGGCAAGGAGTGAGGCTGCAGTGAGCTGGCAGTGAACCAACAAGTGAGGAAATGGTGGAAGAAGAAAGGGTTGGATTCGTGGAAAATTAGCTTTCTTTCTCTGGGAAAGAAGTTGTTTTGGTTTTGACAGTCTCATTTGAACAGAAAGAGGAATTTGCCATCTGTGGAGACGACAAGTCCAGAAAATCTTAACCTTTTCCTGACCAACTGTGGAGCAGCAGCTGCCTCACATGGTGTTGGAGCCCTAAACAGGCTCGTTTTTCAACTGCCATCAGTTTGGAACATTGAGATTGTATAACTTTGCTTCTTTTAACATGACCTTTAGTGTTACGATACCATTAGAAGTACAACCCCCCTTTCTTAGCCATAACTCACATCCGTAGATGTTCCACACTTACACCCAGGTACATAATGCATGGTGTCATGGCTTTTAGTGCAGTGAGGACTGACTGCTAGGATGACTAGCAGGCTAATCTTATTACTTCCCCTCTGCACTTGAAAGTGAGAAAATAGATTCTTTATCTTCTTTCTGTTTGTCAATATTTAGGGTACTCCAATAGCCTTAAGTGATGTGGGATGTGAACTATCTGGAGAGAAAGAAATAGTTAAGCAGTATTTGTGCCATAGCATCAGGTGTGCAGTGCAGAAAAGCAGCAGTTAAATCTGAATTACAGTAAATCATATTAGAGCCACACAGGAAAATAAAAGCCAGCAAGAAGGGCTAATTCTAAAAATAAAGCAGCAGTTGTTTGTTAGGGTGGCCCGGAAAGAAGCAGCGTAGTAACATTTGTAGATGTCTTTTTTTTTTTTTTGCAAAACACTACAGGAATGTGAAACAAACATGAAGAGCTCACTGCTTTATTGTGGGGAAAGGAAAATCCTGGCTCAGGAAAATGCATTGTTTCAGTGAAGAAAGCCCAAAGATTGGAAGAAAAGCTGAGGAGAGCTGATACAGAGTTTTGAAATGGAAATATCCTTTTGGAAAAAGCTGCTCCACTGGGTGCAAATTGTACTTCAAGTAGCAAAATATTGCAAACAGCTTTTTGAACAGGAAAATTTGAAATTCAAAACTGGAACAGGAGACATTGTCAATTGGATAGTTTCTTCTTGTTTTGTTTTGATTCTTCTGCATCATTTTCCCTGACTTTTCAGTCTTGATGTTCTTGTCCCATTTCAGTTATTTATTTCTTAATTTGCATGCATGCAGATATGTATCTGTGTGTATGGTGTGATAATCTTTTTACAGTATTTCTTTGCTAATTGAAATATTTTTTTATTTTTCCTATAAAATGCATAATTTGTATTTTTACTCTCAAATCTGGTTGAAAAAAAAACAAGACTCTGGCATGCTGAAAATTCCCCTGATCTAAATGAACTCCCATTTCCTGAGGAGTTGTGCTGCCAGCTGATAACTTGGTTGGGGAGCACATCTCCAACCCCTACATTTCTGATTTGGTTGGGGAACACATGTCCAACCCCTACATTTCTGATTTCTTTTTCTGTAGATAATAATTGTATTTGCTTGTCCCTGAATCTTCTTTAATTCTCTATTGCTACTTCCCTTTGACAGTTACAGCGATGTGAAAATCCACTTAACTTGTTAACTAGTAGTCCCTCAATAGATAATGGTTGGACTTGATCATCTTAAAGCTCTTTTCCAACCAAAATGATTCTCTGATTCTGGGATTCTATGATATTATGAATGCATTAAGTGGCCATAAATATGTAGCCACGATAATTGAGGCTGGACTTCTGGAGATCATCTAGTTCACCCTCCCCGCCCTGCTCAGTGCAGGTCGGCCGGAGGAGGTTGCTCAGGCCATGTTTAAGTATCTCTGAGGATGAAGACTCCACAACCCCTTTAGTGATAGTGTTTGGTCCTCCCAATAGTGAAATTATTTTCCTTATATCTAGTTGGAACTTCCCACATTTTGGCATGTGTCTCTCATCCTGCCATTGTACATCTCGAAGAGGAGCCTGGCTATGTCCTTTCTGCACCATCCCAAAACACAACTGCAACAAGTATTCACCAAATTATTTAAGTGCATCTTTTTTATTGGGCATCTCAAGCAGTGGCAGCATCCAGACTGTACCTTGCTGCCTCACAGCCTGCACAGTAGCTACAGTCCAGGGATGCGCTGACAGCTATGGAGTGGCAGCTTATGAAATACACTTGCAGACACTTCTTGGATCGTATTTTCAGCTCTGCTGTTATCTCCTACAAGGTAATCAGAGAGAAACCTTTATCCATGGTTCAAATCCATGGATTTTTACCCAGTATGGATGAAGGATTTCAAGTGGTGATGTGTGTTATGCAAACATGGCATGTCTGCCCCTACCTATAGAGTACAGTGGTTTACTATATGGAGTCATTGGGCTTTCACAAGAACCTACAAAAAAGAAAAAACTCTTTTAAAACAGTCAATAGTTATTATTGAGAGTCTTGATACTTTAAATTGAAGGGGGGTTGATTTGGTAATTCAAGAACTTGTCAAGTCCAACAGGTCAAGGGAGGCTCTCCTCCCCCTCTACTCTGCCCTAGTGAGACCACATCTGGAGTATTGTGTCCAGTTCTGGGCTCCCCAGTTCAAGAGGGACAGGGACCTACTGGAGAGAGTTCAGCAGAGGGCTTTTGAGAATGATGAAGGGACTGTAACATCTCTCTGATGAGGAAAGGCTGAGACCTGGGGCTGTTTAGCTTGGAGAAGAGAAGATGGAGAGGAGATCTCATTAATGTGTATGAGTATCTGAAGGGTAGGTGTCAAGAAGAAGGGGCCAGGCTCTTTTCAGTGGTGTCCTGTGATAGGACAAGGGGCAGTGGAGACAAACTGGGACACAGGAAGTTCCCCCTCAACATGAAGAAAAACTTTACTGTAAGCATGATAGAGCCCTGGAGCAAGTTGCTTAGAGAGGCTGTGGAGTCTCCTTCTCTGGAGACTTGAGACTTGTCTGGGCATGTTTCTGTGTGACCTGCCCTAGGTGAGCCTGCTGTGGCAGGGGCGTTGGACTCGGTGATCTCCAGAGGTCCCTTCCAACTCCTACCATTCTAAGATTCTATGAGCTTGACCTGAAACAAAATGCATGCAGGGTAAGGATTCTCACCAGTTGTTCCTGCCCTGGTGAAAAGGAGCGTGCATCATCTCAGCTGGCTAATCTTCCGATTTGCTAGTTTGTGCAACACTGGGATTAGAAAAGGAGCACAACACTTCTGTGCTGACTGGCAAAAGGCTTTGCTGGCTGCTTGTGTGGAGCCCTGGAGAAGAGAGGGTGCGATGGCAGCACAGATTAGGTGCAGGCTGAACAACAGGCAGGGTGGCTGGCAGGAAGAGCTGTCCCCAGAGCGCTGATTCAGCAGCCAGGAGATAATTGTGCAAGAGGAATGGCACTTTTAAGGTGTTTACATTCTCTTATCGGACCAGTCAGTGTAAATAATGTCTTTGTCAGCAGTATGGCTGTGACCGAAAAGCTTTGCAAATGCAGTGTGAGGATTGCTTGGACCTCTTGCTGCAAGGTAAATCATTTTGTCTGAGCTCTTGGAAGCCCTTTGGAAAAAGACAGGAGAGTTATGATTTTGCTGTGGTGGGAAAGTTACTTTATCCTGTTTCAACTGATTTCCACCAACATGTCTCCATTAGCTTCAGAGACCCTATGCTGAGTTAGGTCTGGTTCAAAGTACCTGAATGGTCTGTGATAAGTGCTGTAGCTATGCAATATGCCCTTGTGTTATATATGTTATAAGCCCTTGTGCTATATATGTAATAACCAGTTGCATAAAGTGAAAAGCTTCCCTTACTGTGTGACCATTACACTTATATATCTATATATCTAGACCTAAGATTCTGTTCCTGGCCAATAAAAACAACAGGTTGTGTCTTTAGCTTCCGGGGCAAAATGGAGAAATACCAGCAGGAAAAAAAAAAAAAAAAAAAAAAAAGATGTGGGGAGGAGATTTGTGATGTGCAAAATTTTAACCCATAAAATGGCTTTTCATTCCCACCCCATTCTCACATAGCAATCTGGAGAAGCAAACAAGAAGATTACTTTTTGTTGTTGTTTTGGTTTTTTTTCCAGTGGGAGATGAGTTATCAACAAATGCAGGCATCTAAGACTCTGCTTATGGCCTCAGAAATACTTAGTATTATATGCCCCAGCAAGGCAATTAGATTCCCCAATCAGTAATTTGATTGAGAAACTTAATCTCGAATATCGAGTCCCAGAATCAGTGGGAGGTCAGCAGAGTTACAAACAGATTTACATTTATTTTTTGTCATTGTTTTGCATCTTTCTAAAATGTACTTGAATTGTCAGCTGAAGATACTAAATTGCTCATAGCCATAAAACTGCCCTACTGTATAAACCCATGACAAACCCCCATCGGGGATACTCTGTGCTGTTCTCAAAAAGGGTACAGTAACATTATAGAAGGTGTAGAGAAGGTCAACAAATACCACTGAAGATATGGAATAGCTTTCATATCAGGAATACTTAAACAGAACAAGAAAGATCCCTGAGCCAAGGAGAGATAACTGAGAGAGGATAAACTGGCGATCGATAAACAGAGTGGAAGGGAGAAGCTGTATTGGGGATAAACTATTCCTTGTAGTACAAGAATTGGAGGAGCTCAGCTGACACCATCGGGTGGGAAGTTCAAACAGATAAAAGGAGATGATACTTCAGACATGTTTTTGAAATAGAATTCATTGGTATTGGGTATTGTGGATAGGAGTGGCTTCTGTGGTTTAAAGAAGTAATTACATTTAAGTAGGAAATTAAGCATCAAGCACACTGAGAGCTCTGAGAAGGTAGAATCATAGAATTGCTTCTGTTGTAAAAGACCTCCAAGATCACTGAGTCCAACCAAATATCTAACTCTACCAAGTCTGCTGCTAAACCATGGCCCTCAATACCACATCTCACCATATTCTCATCGTCTTAGAATGTCCTGCCAACATCTCAGTGTGCAGAGAACCAACTTAAGGTAAAAGATATTACAGTGGCTTGCATGTACAAATACTGAATGCAAATAAGTATCTCAAGATTTTGCTCTAATGAAAGCAGGATGATGATGGAATTACAAACCTGGTCATGCAAATGCAATTTTCCACCAAAAAATGCCAGTTTTACATAAATTGCACCTATGTCACAAAATCTCCCTTAAGGCTAGGTGCCAATTATTCACAGAATCATAGAATCTTACAGTCATAGAATCATTAAGGTTGGAAAAGACCTCTGAGATCAGCAAGTCCAACCTTTAACCCAACACCACTATGCCCACAAAGCCATGTCTCAAAGTGCTATGTCTACACATCTTTTGAACACTTCCAGCAATGGTGACTCCACCACTTCCCTGGACAGCTTGTTCCAGTGCCTGGCAGTTGCTGCTGAGATGCCTGTGATGGTTTGGGTGGAAGACACAGAGCATCTCTTGGATGACACTGACATAAATAAATAGCCTGAGAAACTGCACAAGCAGCTGCCTGCCTGCCGCAGCCATCTGCAGGCCCCATCCTTTAAAAGACTGTCAGGGAGTGGTGGATGAGCTACACCTCCTCAGAAAGGCTTTTTGAAGCAATTGCAAAGAATTAAAATGCATAAAGCCATACTTGCACCATGCCATGCAGATGAGCCTGGGGAAACAAGCTAGGCAAAGGAAAATACTCTAAATGAGCACCAGCAGCTTAACTTCATTTTTGGTAGTTGAGTGTCTTTTGGCTGTATTGCTGAAGATGATTGCAAGGATTTTTTTTTTTCCCCCCTTTGATTAAAAAGGGCATGGAAATAATGTTTTAGTGTTAAGGACTCTCAGCTCCTGTAGTTGCTTTGAGAAAGCTGGGACACAAAGGGTCTGGCTGTGTGTTCTGCAGAAGACAAGGTCTCCACTGCTGTGTTGGAGCCACAGCAGCCAAAATAATAGTTAGAATTATAGAATTGTTTTGGTTGGAAAAGACCTCTAAGATTATCGAGTCCAACTATCAGCCCAAAGCCACCATGGCCTTTAAACCATATCCCAAAGTGCCATGTCCACATGTTTCTTGAATGACTGCAGGGATGGTGACTCCACCACTGCCCTGGGCAGCCTGTTCCAATCCCAGACCACTCTTTCAGTAAATAAAATTTTCCTAGTATCCAATCTAAACCTCCCACAGCACAATTCCAGGCCATTTCCTCTCCTCCTATAACCTGATACTAGAGAGAAGAGACCAACAACCGTCTCACTACAACCTCCTCTGTACGACTACCTGAAAGGTGGTTGTAGTGAGGTAGGGGTCAGTCTTTTCTCTCAGGTTCAGTAATTAAAACCTGCTCGTTCTAGCATTGTCTGAATGTGCTGATGGTGTACCTGGATGGTCCTGCTCATGCTTAAAAAGCCAAGAGAAGCCCTTCCCCTGAGCAGATAAACCCACTCAACCCCTCCATATTTTTTCTGTGGCTCCAACTAGCTTGTGATTGTCAGTGAAGAGAAGCACCACTGAAAGATGGTGCATGGCTTCCTTGGAGGTGAATAATTGACTGAAATCTTGGCTTTAGGCAGATGACTTTATAAGCTGCTGTCGTCGTTTCTCCAGTACAGTGTATGCAGATCAGCCATGGTTCCTAATCTGTGATGGCATTATTGTTTGCGTTACCCACATAAATCTTCCAGCATCTGTGGATTTCATAAGGGAACAAACATTTCTGCCTATTACATGGACACGACTATTGTAATAAACTCATGTTATGACAGACTGTAATTACTGCAGGCAGCCTCCCCAAAGCCTGCAGCCAGGGTGTTGCACTCCGACAGGAGTGTTTCCAGCAGCCTCAGAGGATTAGCAGATCAGACAGCACAATAATGTGTGTTTTCTGTCCCTCCTGCCTTGCCATGGGGACTGAAGACCAGCAGCCTAACACCCCATGGCTAAGTTTGCTGCCTTTCGCCCACTGCCTGTGGAGAAGGTCAGGGAGGAGTTCTCTTGCCCAGGGGCCAGCGGGGCTTTGGCAGAGGGAGGGATGTGCAACGCCCTTGGGCGCCTGCGGCACACACGCCCAGCCGCACAGGCTCTGCCTGGTGTGGGCAGAAACAAGCTCCTGCCAAGCAACAAGGACACAAAGCAGCCACTGGTGAAGTTAAACATTTTTCAAATCACTCCCCAGAGCATTACTGGAGTTGGCAGAGTGACTCTCTGAACTGCTGGTGCTACAAAGCTGGGCAGAGATCTGCAAAGATCTGTGCTGGTGCTAAAAATGGTAGCAAACTGAACAGGGAAACCACTTGGATCTCAGGTAAAATCTTAGGGGGATTCTTGTGGCATGCAAGCAGCGAGGAGAAAGGATGATTATGCAATCAGTGCTCAGCCATGAAGTTTTGTAGCAGCTAGGTTTCAATTTGATAGTGATTTCTCCCCCCAACTTCCAAATTAGAAATGGAGCTAACAGTGCTTCTCCTGCCACCCATTAGACTTCTGAAAACCATTTGCCACTGTGACATTGATTGAAAAAGTGCCTGACAGGAAAGCAGTACATTGCAGTAAGTGAATTAAAAACTGCTTAACTGATAGCTCACAGAGAACAGGATTTTACTTTGTTATGGCAAGGAAGGAGTTTGTAGTAATGGCTTCTTTTACCTTCAGTTTCCATGAATCCCTGACTGTTTTCCTGGCCCTGTTGTTTTCTCTCTGGAAACTTCTTGGGCTGTAAATCCATGACTCCTAACCCTGGGTCTGTGTATGACTGGATCTCCCAGAAGTTCATGTTTGATTCAGATCAGGTGTGGCATATGATCGCATTTCTGTGCAATCACCCAAAGCACATTCCTGCTGCCTGTGTGCTGGCCTGGCTGGTGGAAACCCAGAGAGGTCAGGAAGACATGGTGTGGATCAGGCATAAAGCCTGTAGGTGCCAAAGTGAACCCATGTGGGAATCTTTTGTGCAATCTGAATTGTTAAACTGAGTTTGTAATAGATCAGTGCTTTGCACTGGGCTCCTGGTATTTTTGATCCCACTAAAAGAATCTTAGAATCATTTGGGCTGGAAAAGGCCTCCAAGATCATTGAGTCCAACTATTATCTAACTCTACCAAGTCTGGTGCTAAACCATGTCACTCAGCACCACATCTAGACAGCTTGGAACCACCTCCAGGGGAGGGGATTCAACCACCGCCCTGGGCAGCCTATTCCAGTATTTAAGAACCCTTTCAGTTCAGGAGTTTCTTCTGATATCCAACCTAAACCTCCTCTGGTGCAATTTGAGGCCATTTCCTCCTATCCTGTCATTTGTTACTAGGGAGAAGAGACCCACACCCACCTCCATCCAGCCTTATTTTAGGGAACTGTAGAGAGCAAAGAGGTCTCCTTTCAGCCTCCTTTTCTCCAGACTAAACAATCCCAGTTCCCTCAGTCACTCCTCCCAAGGCTTGTTCTCCAGATCCTTCAATACTAGGTTTCCAAAGCTTGTACCATACCAGCAATAGCAGCCAAAAGTGCAGAGGCTCCCTGATTTCGGGATGAGGGCAGATGTGTTGCCTGGTCCTGCCATGATGATATAGAAGAACAAGCCACTCACCAGCCCAGCCTTGTGCTGCCAGCAGCAATGCAACTGCTGGATGCTGTGAGTGAAGTATCATCAAGAATGTAGAAAGAAGAAATGCTCCTCTTTACTCAATTTTATGTTGGCTTTTTTTTTTTTTAATTAAGTTACACTACATCTTCAAAATATGTTTGTCAGCTCTTCCTCTCCTACCACTCCCAGCACAACAAAGAAGAAAAATAAAACAACCTCCCCCCACTGAGGCTGTTCAGTGTGACCCAGTGTCTTATATCTGCTTCATGTAAATGATGCTCCACTGGTCTTTGGCCAAGCGACACCACAAAAGACATGCCACTGAGACAGAAATGGGAATGGGCCAAGCAGGAAAGAGGCAAAAGAGGAAAAGAGATGAGTGATGGGCGGAAGTTAGCCTGTCCCTTGTGAAAGCTGAGGACTGGGTTTCGTGCAATGCTTTCAGCAGCCGTTTTCATCTCCTGGACTTGATTTCAAGTTCAGCCACTCTGTGATGATATGATACCTGTGACCCCAAATTGGTTCTTGAGGGTAGCTGGTGAGGTTGTGAGAGGACCAGGACCCCCAAGGTGTGCTAAGTCAGGACCAGCTGATGAATGGCCTCACACAGAGGGCCTGAGAGCACTCAGCCACCCACCCTCATCCACACCCACCATAGATGAGACATCTCAGTGACAGGGAGCTGGCCTGAGTCCGATCCACCCTCTTCTTCTGGTAGCTACACATCCTTCTTCATTATCCTAATGTGCTGCTTACGCTGTTGCTATGTGCAATGCTAGCTCCTCCCTGCCTCTTGTGCTCCAAGCTACTTTTTAAGATCTATCACCAAACTGGGATTAAAAAAATCAATTCCACCAGAAGAGAAAACTTTATCAAGGGCGATGGTTTTGAACTAAAAGAGTAAAGCATCTCTAGTACATTAGTTGGGAGCTAGACCAGAGGAGTTATCTATACTGAGGTGAAAATGATCCTGCACAGATATAAATCCTTAAGCAATAATACATAGGAAATACACAAGGGATTGTGAATGTTATTAAATATGTAGCAAAAGGGAGACAATCCTAAGTTGTTATTTTCTTAGAGGTGTTAGAGTTCAGCCTTTACAAACATACCTTCTTTCTGTTGAGGTTGCTGTGGTTGTGCTGAGTAAAGATTACTGAGACCATTTACTTCTGGTGCACATGTAGGAAAGACATTTGGAATATTGTCGTGGATTTATGTGCCAAGACATTCATTATGCAGTTTCATTATGAAATCCAGTATGAATGATACAATTCATTAAGCAGTTATGCAATGACATTTATTCAATACACATGTATAGATACACACATACACATATCATAGAATCATAGAGTTGTTTTGCTTGGAAAAAGCTTCTATGATCATCAAGTCCAACCATCCATGGCAGAGACATGCTTTATATTGCCAAAATGAACATTTTGGACAAAAAAGGAGTAATTTTTTTCTAGTTGTGAGGATCTGAGTCAGACCTAGCCACAATCAGTGATATCAAAGAATGCTCTGCCTGTTTAAAGCTGGCTTTTTGAGGTCAGAGGAGACATAAAAAAGCATAACTGAGATTCTCTTGCAGTTGAAATATAATTAAATCCACAACTGCTACTGGCGTCACATCTTCTAAACAAAGTGAAGGACAGATCTGTGTTCTGTCACAGCACACCAAAGTGGAACTGTGAAAAGAACCAAATTTCTTCTGTTTCAAAGGCAAAGCTGAGTCATGTTTGTGTTCTCTCAGGAAAGGCTCTAACTGGGAAAGAGCTGAGGCAAATGCAAGCCAGAGGTTCCCTGTAGCTGAGAGGCTTCTCGCAGGCAGAGGAGAGACGTGAGTGCTGAGAAGTAAACTTCAGCTGGTGTGAGTATAGATGAGCTTTTAGATACTCTCTTTGCTCCCTGTACTCTCTTTGCTCCCTGACTGGTGGCACCATCAGCACGTGAATTCCTATCAGAGACCATCCCTCAGATGAGGATGCTGCAAGGAACTTTGCACTCCAGAGGCATAACTATTTCAGATGTTGAAGTCTCTTGTGGGCAAACATCTGTGAATGAGGAGAAGGGGCATTAGATGTGGTAGTGCTTCACCAGCAGATACAGCAGAGACTGATGTTTCCTTGGGACTGTTGTAGCCTGTCTGTATTGGATGCTGTACAAAAGAAAGGATTGGATCTGAGTGAAGAATCTTGGTTGAAATGAGCTGACAGTTCACTAATAGATTATTAAATATCTATGCTTTCAACATTAGTTTTTGGGTTTTTTTTAAATCCTGATGCTTTTCTAGAGCTGTGAAACCTGACTGGCAAATTGATAAAGCAAATCATTGAGAAAGATAAAGTTTCACAATGGGGACAAAGGCTCCACATCAAAGAAGAATGAGTTAGGCTATTCACAGCACTTTATTTTGGTGTGATTTATTACCTGGGTATATTTAACCCCTGATATTAAAGTCACTTGTGCATGACACTGCAAACAGGGACACAAACCCCTCTTTATTTTGCTTCCTGGAAGCTGTCAATTACATCCGGAATGCTCACATTCATAAAAATTCTTGGATCTGTACTTCAGCTGCAGGACCTGCAGGGCCTTCTCCCAGACATGCAGGGACAGGAAACCAGCAGGGATGTGACAGATGTTGCTGGGAAGAGAGGCTGAATGTCCAACTGCATTTTCCCACAACATCCTTGTCTGTCCATGTGCACCATGTGTTAACAAAACACTCACTGAACCCATTCAGATGCCTTTCTCTAAAGAGCACCCTGACTGATAAAAAAAGTAATGCAATGTTTGCAAACATTCAAATGTTTTTTTCTCCACTCCTTTCAGACTTGCAGGCTACACAGATATGAAACAGCCTATGTTTCGTGGTTAGAGAACAGATTGTGGAAATCACCAATTAGCCATGTCACTAATTACCCATATTATACATCTGAATTTTATATATCTGAGGCTGGAAATGTTGGAGTTTTCTAGTCTGGAGAGGAGACAACTCCAGGGAGAACTTACTGTGCTGTTTCAAAACTGTAAGAAAGATGGGGACAGTCTTTTTAGCAGAGTGTGTGGTGATAGAATGATCCAGGCTAGAGATAAGGAAGATATTTTTTGCATGGAAAAGTAGTGAAACACTGGCCCACATTGTCCAGAGAAGTGGTTCAAGCTCCATCCCTGGAAATATTCAAGGTTAGGTTGGATGGGGCTCTGAGCAACATGATATAGTTGAAGATGTCCTTGCTTATGGCATGGTCAACATGACCTCTAAAGGTCCCTTCCAACCCAAAGCATTCTATGATCTATGAGACATTCAAGGACAGGCTTAAATGAGCACCAGATCTAGTTGGAGATGTCTCTGCTTACTGCAGTGGGGGTGGACTAGATGACCTCTCAAGGTCCCTTCCAACCTAAAGCATTCTATGATTCCAAGATTCTTGATCTTTGATCATGTTTCAAGTTTCTTAGCTAAAATGCAACATTCCAGTTTCTTGGTTAAATTCAACACTTGCTGTAGTCTCTTTGGGGTAGAAGGCAAAATAAGCAGAATTTCAGTTTCTCCCAAGATATTATGACTGTTATCACCCTCCCTAATTTATCTCGTCTTCTGGTCCCATACTGCCTTAAGGAAAGGCATAAGAGGCTCTTGTAGCATTTTTCTCTTACACATCCACTTTCCTGTTGCTCTATTCTTCTAATCTTCCTTCTGTCTCTGATTAATAGGAGGCCAATAGCTCTGGGGCTTTTACTCGTGGCAACCCCTTTTTCTGGTGATAAGTGATTAGGGCAAAATCTCATCTTAGTTTTTCTAATGGAGCGAAAGTTTGCATTGGAACCCCAGGGACTCAAAAAACCAGACGGTGAATAGAAAGAGCAAAAATGTAGTTTTGCTTTGAAATCTTCTGATCTGTTGGAGCTTGACTCATGACTATGGTGTGCTGGTATTTAGCAATGTTGTGATCTGTTCATTTCTTCATCTCTGTTCTCTGTTCTGTGCTCTTCAAGAGTGTTCCCAGGAAAGAGCTTCTACCTTTCCACTTCATCAGATCGTCTTCCCTCCCTTTGGTGGTCACAGTGGTCCCTGCTGTGTGAGAGAGCACACATTACTGTGAGTTCATCTGCTCTAGTAGGGAGGGGCTTGGACTAGAAATCTGCTCTTCAAAAGTCCCTTCCAACCCCTACCATGCAGCTATTCTCTCATTCTGTGATCTTCCCAGCACTGCTGGTAGGGGCTGATTACTGCTACTGCAAGTGGAGCAGAGGCAGAGAAATTGAGAGCACTCTCCTCCCACAATCTGGGCTCCCATGCGGTCTGGAGCAAGGATCCTCTGGAAGCAAAGCATCTCATGTTCACACTCTCACTTATAAATGACCTGAGCTCAGGTACCCCACAAATCCTATTTGCACCTGTGACAAGAGACTTTCTGACTCACTCCAGCTGTTCTTGTCTGCCTGATAAAGGTCACAATATACGTCTGCAAGGGCAGATGGGCTAGGCAGAGGCTTCCTTGAGTCACGAGGTCTGTTTGCACTGCGTGGAAATAAGTGTGCCCTTGAGTGCACTTCAATGCATTGGGTGCACATAGAGTTCATCCTCATAAGTCCCAGCTGGCCTGCCCTGAAGGTGCTTCTGCAAACAAGTAAGATGGATAGGAGGCAAGTCTGGCCTGCAGCCTTATCTTTGACGCTGCCGCACCGCGGTGGAGGTGCACTCCGGAGATTAAGAGCTAGATTAACATTTTAGGCTGCTATCTGGCTAAGCTGATGTCTGCATGTTCCTGAGATCATTGGAACCCTCCATGCCAGGTCTGCTCAGCCTGAGAGGCACTTGATGTCCTTGGTGTTGATGATGACAAAAGCTAAGGCCATAGCACACTTAATTTTGCTGTGGGCGTGCATGCAATCCTCCCTCCTCTCCCCAATGCCTCTGAGCTGCTAATAACCTGCTCGCTGTGGGCATTCACTGCTCCCAGCATCTCTACCTCACCTGAAGAGTGCAATCTGAGAGAGCACGCCTTCTGCATTGCACCTGTCCCAAAGCCTGCCCCAAAACCTGGGGAAAAAAAAACACCACAAAACCTTGCACAGAGCGTGTAGAAATTCAAGTTGTGATCCCAATCCCTCTGTTTCTAAACTCAGTTCTGTAAAATGTGCTCCATTCAGTAGACTAGAGGATATTCTGCAGCGGATCTCAGCTCTTCTGGAGTGTATGAAGTACTCAAATGTCACTAGGTGAGGGCTGGAGTATCCAGCTCAGATCCCTGCTCTAACACCAGAGCATGACAGCATGTTTTTTATTCTCTCTGGCCAAAGAAATATTTTAAAATGCTGTGGGAAGCAGCACAGTTGACACTGAGGAGCCTGGCTGGCAGGTGGTTTACATTCAGAGCACTTGTGTAGGAGGCTGAGAGACCTGAGATTAAATCCTTGCTCCAAGTCATGCAGAACAGAAGGCCTCCAAACCTGAATCTTCCATCTCCGGGGTGAGTTCTCTGCCCCAGGGCATCATCTCTGCCACCACATCCTCCTCCTCCCCTTTCTGTGTACAAGGGCTGCCCTGGCTTAGCTTGCTCTTGATTGGAAGAAGGAATCTCCTTGCAGCCTGGACTCAGGCCTTGGTGTTTAAGGAGAAGCCTAGCTCAGTATTGATCCCTCTCCTGGCATTTCCTAGGTCATGTTCAGCATTTTGCACTCCTACTGCATGAGCATCTCATTCTCCTCCTCTGTTGAATGAAGAGCTGGGGCAAGGCAGTGAATGCCTGCATGTGAAAGATGAGAATGCAGCCTACATATTTGTCCCTTAGTGATTTGCCTAAGTCACACCAGATGTCTCTGAAGATGGAGAGAACTGCCAGAAGTTCCACAGGTCCTGTGCTGATGTCTGAACTGGGACCATCTGTCTCCTTTCTCTTCAGATCCATTTTTATCTTTGATGCTGATGTAAGTAGACCCCCATGGCTGAATTATGGCTGTTTCAGTATGTGTGGTGAGCCTTTGGGCTTTCACTGGGCTTCCTTTTTTCTTCCACATTTATGGTACTATCAGCATAACCTGATTTTAACAGGACCTGATGGACTCTCATGGGATATGCTGAAATTTTTGCAGGACAGGGCCTTGGATAATTAAATCTATGTGGCCCACTTACTCACTTGAAGCTGGCTGATTACCAGGCCCATCCTGGAATCTCTTGATCATCCCACACAGGTTTCTTTAGCAGAAGCAGAGCTACTGTTAACCTGTCACTATTGCTCCACACGCATCATAAATACCAGTTTTTTTGTGGGTCTTTGGCATTTCTGCTCCTGAAGACAACCTTTCACAAATGAAAGGGCTGCATTTCAGCCCAAAGACTGGATTCTGCTGTGGCAGAGAAACCTAATGCGATGGGAGATAAGGTGTGTAGGGTAGGGCGTCTCACTGTCTCTTAGGGAGGGGAGGATTAACGTCCTGGTGCCAAAAGCAATGATTTATGAAGTGAGCCATGGCTGCAGGGTCTGCAAATAGTGCACATCCTCCTCCCATTCATCATATGCTTTTAAGTACTGTTTGCAAAAGACTTCTCAGCCAAAAGGAACTTAGTATTAAAGACACCTAACTTCTGGTGGTATGTAGAGCAGAGGAGAGAGAAAACTCCCTGTAGCTTCCTCCTTAGCATCTGTCACAAATGCCTGAGTTTGAGCTATAGGAAATCAGGCTTCACAGCCCCATTTTGGCTTTGATGTCCATAGAGCTTGTGCTGTATTCGATCACATTTGGGCTTCTGTTCGTGAGACTAAATCGCTGAGTGCACTTCAGGTTTTACTGCCAGTTGCAGCAGAGCTTAAATATCAACTAAGTATTGCTGTACCCACAGAATCATAGAATGCTTTGAGCTGGAAGGGACCTTAAAGATCACCTAGTTCCAACACCCCTGCCATAGTCAAGGACACCTCCTACTAGACCAGCTTGCTCAAGACCTCATCTAGCCTGACTTGGAACATTTGCAGGCTTGGAGCCTCCACATGTTCTCCGGGCAACCTGTTCCAGTGCCTCACCACTCTCATGATGTAGAATTTCTACCAGTCCAAAAGAGCCCTAAGAAGAGTGTACTCCAAATGCTAACTAAAATCAGAGTGGAAAGATCAGTTTGGGTAGATTTTCCTTCTCAGGAAGTGACAGATGATGAGTGCTGATATGCAAAATCACTTCTTTTTTTTTGTGTGTGTGTGTGTTAACTGGGATTCAAAACACACTGCTTGGCTGGAGACCAAAAAGGCAGAACAGTTTGCAGCAAGAAAGTTGATGGTAGAAAATGAAAGGAGATTTTGCAGCTAGTAGTGAGACATAGTTAAAAGCTTTTTTGTAAGCTGAAGTGGGTATGACAAATGTAATTTTTAAGGTCAGCCATCAAAAATGCAGTGCTGGCTATTAAACTTACTTTCTTATCTAACCAGCATTTTGGCAAGAAAAAAAAAAGGACAAAAAGGATTTACCTTCTCTTTACCACAGAGAATGCAGAAGAACTATTTAGCACTGAACATACTGAATACACTATATTCAATAATAGTGAAAAATTGCTGTTTTTTCAATATCCAATGTGCCAGTTTGTGATATTTTGGGACTGTTAGTCCACTGCCTATGCTGGCAGATGATGTAAATGGAAAGAGGGGTGTTGGCATTTGGCTCTGGATGTGCCACAGGTACAGACAAATATAAAGCGTGTGGAAGTGTATAGAGTCAGTGAATAAATGCCAGTGTCTTGTTGACTCAAAACCAGAGTGAGCAGGAGGGGAAAAAAAAACAAAACAAACCAACCCCGAGAATCTCCTGGAATTTATTGCTATTGGATTGGTCATCAAAATAGATAAGATTTGGGCTCCAGGTGATAAGCAAGGCTTTTTGATATGCATCTTAACACCTAGTAGTGGCCGTTCTGAAGTGCAGGCAATTAACACGTTAGTTTAGTGATACAGAGAGCAAGAAGCATCCCAGTTATGCTGCTTTTACCCACTGAAGCTCTTCTGAGATGAAGCTAAAATGTGTTTGCTGCCCTAGGTGGAGGAGCAGTGGTGGCTGCTGCAGCCCTGGGAGAGGCAGAGGCAAGAGGAAGGGAGGAGCAGGGGCAGAAAGCCCTGGGGGAGGACTGGTGAGCAGGGCCAGGGCTGTTCCCTGAGGAGAAGGGTGGGAAGGGTGCAAGCAGTGACTCCACCCCACCAGCCTGTGCCAGCAACCTCAATGCTGGGCTCCACCCTGGCCCTGCCCGCAGTGGCAGCAGAAGGCAGCGTTTGGGCTGGGTTCCTGGGCCATTGCCATGGGCAAAATGGGCAGGAGCACTAAAGCTGCTGTGCTCCTGCCCCGGTAGCTGCCAGCTGTTGGTGACATATAGGAGACAGTGGGGTTCAGTGAACGTGTCCTTTGGAAGGATGTCAAGAACAGCTTTCTTACAAGGAAAGGCTGAGAGACCTGGGGCTGGTTAGTCTGGAGAAGACTGAGAGGGGATCTTATTGATGTTTACAGATACCAGAAGGGTAGGTGTCAAGAAGAAGGGGCCAGGCTCTTTTCAGTGGTGCCCAATGATAGGATGAGGAGCAATGGACACAAACTGGAGCACAGGAAGTTCCACCTCAAGATGAGGAAAAAAAATCTTTACTGTGAGGGTGGCAAAGCACTGGAACAGGTTGCCCAGAGAGGTTGTGAAGTCTCCTCCTCTAGAGACTTTCAATACCTGTCTGGACATGTTCCTGGCTGGCTGGCCCTAGGTGAGCCTGCTTTGGCAGGGGAATTGGACTTCATGTTCTCCAGAGGTCCCTTCCAACCCCTGCCATCTTATGATTCTGTCCATGGACTAGAATGAATCAATTTACATTCTGTCAGGAGCTGGAGGAGGAGTTAAACATTAAAACCAAACCATCCAGATGACTTGCTTCCAAATGTTTTAGCAGAGTTGTTTTGAAGAGTGTCTAATTGCTTATGGTGATGTTCAGTGACTCCTGACACTCTGGAAGAGCTGAGAATCCAGAATACTTTATGACAGATAGAGTGAGGTCTCTTATGAATCATGGGCAGAAGAATGAACAACTGCTTAGGACTAGATTAAAGAAGAATAAAGCAGAAAAATGTAATTAATGCCAGTCAACATTATAGCACGTGAAATCGATACAGTAAATCTTACTTGCCACCTTTTTTGATGAGATGGCAAGTTAGCTTGATAAATATGATAGAAAATCTGACCCAACATCTGACAGCAGCTAGGAAGGCCAAATATAAAATGAACATGGCATGTGTTACATTGATCGAAGGCTGGGCAGCTGACAGGTCCTGGAATACAAATGGAGAATCATCACAGAATCGTTTAGATTGGGAGAGACCTCTACAGATCCTGTAGAGCAGCCTCATACTCAGAGCAGCACTGACTTCAAAGGCAGATCGAATTGCTCAGGGTCTTGTCCAGCTGGGTTTGGGATGTCTACGCAGATGGAGATTGCACAATTTCTTATTTAGTGTGAAAATTCCTTAAGCAGAGTTTTTCTAGAAATGCACTCTGAGAAATGGTTTCTCCACACTCTGAGAAATGGTTCTCCTACCTATGATGCTCATTACTTTTCCCAGATACATGGGAGAAAGCTCAGAAGTAGTGCAAATGGTGCTTGCGGAGCACATTTAATGTTGAAGGAACTAGCAAATGTCAGAGGGGTAGTGGCAGCCTCATAATTCAAGTGACCTTGGATTGCTTGTTTTAACGTCGCTGAGTATAAAGCCATTGGGGGGAGAACAAAGATCNAATTAGTCTCAAACCAGCACACAGCTTATACAGATGGAATAGACAGATCTGTGCTGGGGAAGAGCAGTGTTCAGAGGGACGTGGTAAACAGGGTGAATAACTGTCTGAGCATGAGCTGCTGCTATGGGTCAGCAAAGAAACAAACTTCTATGACTCTTGGAGTTAAAAATATGAGGAAACTGGTTAGAGAAGGCCACAAAGCCTATCAGTAAAGAGGGCCAGGTTCAATTCTCTGTCTGTGAGGGCAAAGATAGCACAGCTTGCTTCCACGCACCTAGACTCACTCACAGTGGCTTCATCCCTATTGCTTATTTAAGCAATTTGTCCCATGCTGTCGCTCAAAACATGCTCAGACATTGTCTGGAAGGGAGCTGGTTCACATATTCCCAAAATGTGCTTTGGAAGTCATCATGCCATAGTGTCACAGAGTCACAGAATGCTTTGGTGGGAAGGGACCTTTAAAAGTAAGCAAAGGTGTGTCCTTTGCATCCATTGCAAACATTGCATCCATGTTTATTTTTCTCCTGCAGACACCGCTGCTAGTTTTGTGTTTAGGCACTGGTTTAACAATTACTGGCATTCAGTGTCCAGTCTGGGTGTTCACAGGGTGAGGCAAATGCTACCATGCTAGCACTGGTGCAAGCAAATTCCTGAGGAGTGGCAAACTGTGCCTCATTATGTTCATATTTTACTGGGGAGAAGGTAACGGAGGGACCTGGTTGTAGTCTGTGAACAGCGTGTTGAGTGTTGTAATGAATTCCTCGGTGCAGCAGATAGGTAGGAGGCTCCAATAGCCAGAAGTTGGATCAAAACAAGCTTTGACAAGAAGGAAGCTCCCAGCTTCATAGTTCTAGTCTTACAAGTGGGTGTGTTCCTGGTAGACTTTCTGTAGTTGAAGATGGGATTCATGACAGTCCTATGGCCTGTGCTATGTAGGAGGGCAGGTTGGATGTTCACAATGGATTTATAATCTTTGAATTAATTAATGAGATCTTGACATATGAATGAAACTTTGGCACTTGGATTCTGTTGTTCTGCCAAACGGGGACTGACAGAGCTTCAAGGCTTTACCTTTCATCACTGCCTTATGTGGCTATATATTGTCTGGGATGATTCCCAGCACAGAATAGAAAGATTCAGTTAGCACTTCTGGGTTTTGTATACTGCTACTGATAAATTACCGCTCTCATTATATGTTATATGTGTTACAGAGGCACTGTAGAATCTATTCATTCTAGGAGATTTTTCTTCCTCATAACACACTATTTTTTGGTCATTTTACTTTTATTTATTGATCACTATCTTCTGGTTGATAATAATTATTATCAGCTTCCTTTTTCTTTCATAGGAGTTAATGTAATATGTGTCCTCATATTCCCTTCCTAAGGGAAGGGATGGTTGCCCTTTTGCATTTTGGAGTTGTGTTTTATTGACTGTCTACTCCAGTTTCTCAAGAATGTCCAGTTATCATTTGCACATTTTTTTGTTTAAATTCTTTATCTCATTTGATTTAGCTCTTAATCATTTTCTACTTAGTGTCATTTGTCCTTTCAAATCACAGGCTGAATAGATTACTGCTTTGGACTTCACTGGCTTGACACGTGGCATATAATCCCTCGTGCCAAAACCACAGTTCTGTGATCAAACCATCTTCAGTCAATTTCTACTATAGATTTACCTTCTATATCAGATGCAATTAGTTTTCAGATTAGGAAACGATTACCAAAATCAAAAGCAAAATGATTTTGCATTTGTTTAGTGGCAGCAGCAGATGTCCAGCATGCTTCATTCAGACTGAAGATCTGGGTAGTAATGTGGTTTTCTACTCTGGCACCACAGGTAGCTGATTATGGATCTAGCTGTCTAGCTCATTGATTTTATTTTCTGCAAAACACACCACCTGCTCACACATCGTGAGCTTCATAAGTGACAGTATTCATTAATAAGCTTTCAAGATATTTTCCTTCCTTAGTGCCAGCATTTTGGAGATGAATTCTAAGAGGTGCACCCCTAACAGGTCTTTGAAGAGAGCAGGTTGGTTGCTCAACATGAGCCAGCAGTGTGCCCAGATGGCTGAGAAGGCCAATGGCATCCTGGCCTGTATAGAAATAGTGTGGCCAGCAGGACCAGGGAAGTCATTCTGCCCCTGGACTCACCACTGGTTAGGCCATACCTTGAATACTGTGTCCAGTTCTGGGCCTCTCAATTTCAGAAAGATGTTGAGGTGCTTGAACGTGTCCAGAGAAGGGCACCAAGGCTGGTGAGGGGGCTGGAGCACAGCCCTGTGAGGAGAGGCTGAGGGAGCTAGGGGTGTTCAGCTTGGAGGAGAGGAGGCTCAGGGGAGACCTTATTGCTCTCTACAACTACCTGAAGGGAGGTTGTAGCCAGGTGGGGTTGGTCTCTTCTCCCAGGCAACCAGCAACAGAACAAGGGGACAGTCTCAAATTGTGCCAGGGGAGGTATGGCTGGATATTAGGAGGAAGTTCTTCACAGAGAGAGTGATTTGCATTGGAATGGGCTGCCCAGGGAGGTGGTGGAGTCACCATCCCTGGAGGTATTTAAAAGGAGGCTCGATGATCTTGAAGGTCTTTCCCTGCCTGGTTGATTCTGTGATTCTGTGAAGAGCCTGCAGTGGCTGGGCTTAACACACAAACCAAATGTGCAGATCTTTGCCGAGTTGTTTAGCTGTGAGTGGTTTCTGAGCTGCACACGTGTGATGAGGTACCTTCTGTGACATGCAAGGCCACCTCCTCTGTTCCTTGTGCCTATGCAGATTGTAGCCATCCTCCTTAACACACTCATCATGCTGGGCTCTGTCACACGGTCACATTGCTTCTAGTTGTGCAACTCCAGCCCATCTCATCTATTATCCAGCTCTTGGTGCTGATGATTGGGAAATTGTATTTTTCTTCTTTTTGTGTCCCTTGGCTCCATGACTAATTTTGTTTTCAATGTCTTGATTTTGATGACTGTTGTCTGAGTCTGCCTTTTCACTCCCTTCTCCACTTCTCCTCCTGTTCCACAGTTTCAAGTCCATGTATTATCAACCTCTTCAAAATTGTGGGAGTTCTTTGCTGTCTACCCTCCTTTGGCCATGAGACATCAAGAATTTCTGAAAATGTAGCCTCCTATGGTTTATCCATCTTCTGTGCAACTTCCTGAATAGACAACAGGTTAGTCCCTTTAGGATGGGATAATGAGAATTGCTGGTAATTACCACTTGCAAGTATAAACAATCATGCCCGTGTGTCGAAGGGACCTAACTAATGCCAGGCAATTAAAAGCATTGAGAGGAAGATCATAGTTCCTGGTCTTGTTGCAAATGCTGGTCACCAGTAAACAGAACTCTTTGCCTGGCAGAAGTGGGCTGACTAACTCTGCTTGTGCTAATGTTACATTGACCTCTTTGGAACTCTTGCAGGTCCTCAAAGGAGTCACAATCCATACTTTGAGAAACACTGCTGGAGAACAATGAACTTCATGGGAGAGTTGTCATGAGCAGGAGAAAACAAACCAAAGAGGTGGCTCAGAACTTGCTGAAGAAATCATATTTCTGAAATCCACCTGGATCCATAAATCATCAAAGGGCTCTCTGCAGCAGACCCACTCTCCACACACAGAAGTTAGAATAATGTCCTGTATATACTGATAGAGCTCTCTCCTTTTATTGGAAGGTGTTAAAAATGACCTGCACTGCATTAATGAAGTAGCAGTGTGCTTCCTGGCAAAGTCCTCTGGTAGGTCGAGGTTTGTGGCAGCTGATAGTTTTTGAAGCGTAAGATCCCACAGAGGAAGTTACTCTTTACAGGCTAAACTTGGAGCATGGAAAGCACATGAAACAGTGCAGAAGGCTTTCCTTAGTCTTGCTGGAGAAAAAAAAAGTTGGGGCAAAGCCTAGGCCAGCGCACACTGCTGCTGACACTACCAGTGTTTGAGGATGGCATACTTAAAAGAGGAATCCCAGAGTGGAACTGCACATGACCATTTTCAGCAAAGCTTTTCAGATGTGTCCCACACTGCTGGAATCAATGGGACATTCATAGGACAGGATGGAGCTTTAGTGGTTTGTTGGCTGCAATTCTCCATTGACATTTTCTGGGGCTGCCTGAGGTCAGTGCTGTAACTAAGGATAAAAAGCAGCAAGCTTCAGCTACCTAAAGAGTAAACTTAACTAGATTTTGCTTCAAAGTTTTTTTCCCCTTGGAAATTTAGAGAAATTGTGAGCTTTCTGTAAGTGAAGTTTTTTGCTCAACAAATTAATTCCTTGGACTGTTGCTAGGTGTGGTTACAAAACAGTTCTAACTCTACCAATATATCCTCTTAAATAACAATTAAAAACATGACTCTTCAAGGAACTAGAAATGTGTTTCAACAATGTCCCTTCTGCTGGCATAGCTTTCTGGGTCTGTTATGTTTTGTGTTAGTGCTGAACATAGATACAGGGGAAACACTTCTTTTAAAATGCTGTCTTCTATCAGAAAAGCCAAAGCAAAAAAAAAAAAAAAAATAGAAAGCATTTCAAAAACTCCCCGTCACAGACTGCCAATCTGTAGTGATTTAATAAGATGTCCATCATCTACTACATTCAAGTGTCATAGCTGCAGCCTGTATGGATGTGCTTAACAGTAAGTTGTTGCACTGAACTGGTGGGGATAATTACAACTGAGAATTGCAAATCATCTGTGGACCATCAGAGTCCTGAGTTATATATTCTTTGTCCTTTGGCTATGTAAACATGGAAATTCTTCGGAGGGGAAAAAAAACCAAACTTTAAAGTGGGTCAAAAAACTGCAATATGTAGGCCACATGGTGAGTCAAAAGAAAAAGTAATATATGGATAAAGTGAGTCAAAAAACTATAATGTATGGTCCATGTAGTGAGTCAAAATCCTGTAATATATGGATATAGCAAGTCAAAAATCTGTAATGCACGTCCTATATAGTAAGTCCATAAAAAGACTTTTAGGAATCCATAGTTTGCTTTCTTAAAACCAACAAAAATAAGGCAAATAAATCCCCTAGGCATAGAATCATAGAATCATAGAATGGTAAGGTTGGAAGGGACCTCAAGGATCATCTAGTTCCAACCCCCTGTAATAGGCAGGGACACCTCCCACTAGTACAGGTCACTCAAGGCCTTGTCCAACCTGCCCTTGAACACCTCCAGGGAGGGAGCAGCCACAACCTCCCTGGGCAACCTGTGCCAGTGTCTCACCACCCTCACTGGAAAGAACTTCTTCCTAACATCCAGTCTAAATCTTCCCTCTGCCAGTTTAAACCCATTGCCCCTTGTCCTGTCATTGCAAGACCTTCTAAATAGTCCCTCCCCAGCCTTCCTGTAGGCTCCCTTCAGACACTGGAAGGCTCCTATAAGGTCTCCTTGAAGCCTTCTCTTCTCCAGGCTGAAGACCCCCAACTCTTGTAGCCTGTCCTCATAGCAGAGCTGCTGCAGCCCTCTGGACCTGCTCCAACAGTTCCATGTCCTTCCTGTGCTGGGGGCTCCAGAACTGCACACAGTACTCCAGATGGGGTCTGACAAGAGCAGAGTAGAGGGGGAGAATCCCCTCCCTTGCCCTGCTGGCCACACTGCTCTTGATGCAGCCCAGGACTCGGTTGGCATATTTTACAGAAAAATTGTTAGGCAGTTGCATTTAGTGCTGGGTTTAAAAAAACATTAGCAAAATCCAAACAGTGTTACTGCATTTTCAGTAGCTAATTTGTATTGAGTTAACAAATAATTGCTCCTAGAAAGTTTTCATTTGATCTAATGAATTAATTAACCTTAGGGATGTGCCTGTGTCTAAAGGCATTTTGGCACATAGTATTCTATATGGTGATACAAAGCTCTGTACTCTTTCTGGATCACAGCTTTATCAAATGAGGTTGTTAAGGGCAACAGCGTGAGACAAGATCAAATCCAGGCCTTTCCTAAACCTGAAACACCAAAAACCAAGACAGTACCATCTTGGAGTGTGGTAAGCAGGAATGGATTAATATTTTCTCCTTGAAAGACAGAATGCAAGTTGCCATTCTTTCCTCTACTGCCAACACAACCCAGGGAGGAAGGAGAGGAGAGTAATTGAATGGATGAAATAAAGAAGAGAGGAGTCAGGGCTGGAGCTGTGCTGCTGTGTGGAGGATAATGGATGATGTCTAGGACAGAAATGACCTAAGGGGATGGCCCCAGGTCATGATTAGAGCTGTTAAAAAGAAACATGAAGAGTGGGCTGAATCTGTTTATTTTTCTGGCAGCCACTGGAGGAGTTTTAACACGATCTTCATTTATCTTTGGGGTTGCTGACTTTGACCATATCTGAATAGTTTAGCAGGTGTGCCTGCCACTCCTGGGAATCATTTAAAATCCTTTTATCTTAGACAATTAATTTATTAAGAAAAAGTTTTTAAAACCTGCCTCTTGCTACTTGCTTCTTCCTCAGGAATGGTAGGGTGCTGGTTTTTGGTGTCCTGCTTTGGAGTTTTTCTGCACGTTTTATAAATGCAAACTTAAGTAACTTTTATTAGTCCTTTCACAGATTAGCTGTGAAAAATGATGGCATGCTTGGGACACCTCAAGGAAATTTGTGGTCATTTTTGGTGTCATGCTGACTTTTGATGCCATGCTGATGAAAAGTACATCACAGAAGGGACAAGCCTCACAAGAATCCCCTGTCAATCTCCGCAGAGGAGCTCTTCACCTGTTATCAAGTTTTTCCTGTCCTGAGAGGACAATTCTATGTTTCACAATGAACACTTCATGTGAACAAAAGCAATGTAATCAGGTAAAGTGGGCTGCACTACCTCGAGGATTACAAGACCTTGATGGCATGGTTGCATGGGCCACATGTGAGCAGCTCAGTTACTCCTGTTTCTTGTGGCAGCCAGGGCTGTTGAACACACACAGGTTATGGAGAAGCCTAAGTTTGCAGATGAGTACAGCAAAAAGGAAGTCTCCAGCCCAGTGCTCCAGAAGCCTTCTGAAATGTTCTTTATTCTGGATGTTGTCTGCATTCCGCATTTGCCTTTGAGAACTGCAACCCTGGCACTTTATTTCTCCTCAGTGCTACATGAGGAGGAAAGCAAAATTCCTCCCTTAACAACTGATCTGGAGCCAGCTGGTCAGGAGGATAGATTTTGGGCACTAATTCAGCTCAGCTATTTTACTCCTGCACTTCAAATAGCATCGTATGGATACGACTCAAAATTGCTTCCCACCTCGTGTTCCCACACATGGCTTCCCTAACAATATTTGATTGCAGCCACTAATTTTGTTTTGATAATGAAAAATGTGAGTAGGATCCTTTAAAATAGTTTTTTTTTTTTCTCTTCTGTGAAAATGTTTAAACTAGTATGTTTTTATACCTTGTCAACTGCTTGTAATCTGTTACATTCCTCTGAGGTTGGCTTCAGATTTTACTGTCTCTGTCTGGAGTTCCTGGTGGTTTTCACTGTTCTCTGGGGACAGCAACATCCTAGCTCCACAGGCAGAGGTTCTTTGACCCAGGTCAGACTTACAGCCTGCAAAGCCCAAGTCAGGTAGCTGAATAATTAGTCTGTATGGTCATGGCCTGTGCAGTCTTGTTGATTTAATGGCTGTTGCAGGTGCTTGGACTATCTCCTCTGCAGATGTGCTCCTTGTGTGGGGCTCTTCAACTTAACTTTTTACTTTTTAGAGATAAATATTGAGCACATACTGCATCCAGCAGAGCAATATGAGTACAGCTGAAGGAATCATAAATAACACTTTCCTCAGTAAATTCAGTGAGAAATAGAATCATAGAATCATAGAATTGTTAAGTTTGGAAACGACCTTTAAAATCAGCGTCATAAAGTAGTTGGGGTTGGAAGGGGCCTTAAAGGTCATCTGGTTCCAATCCCTAGTGCCATGGGCAGGGACACCTTCCACTAGGCCAGCTTACTTAAGGCCTCATCCAACATGGCCTTGAATGCTTCCAGGGAGGGGACATCCACAACCTCCCTGGGCAACCTGTTCTCACCACCCTCACTGTAATGAATTTCTTCCCAATATCCAGTTCATATCTCCCTTTTTCCAGCTTAAAGCCATTGCTCCTCATCCTATTTACTACAAGCCTTTGTAAAATGTTCCTCTTTAAGTCCAATAATCATCATCAAGTCCATCATATTAATCATTCTGCTGGGAGCAGATTTGACCTACTTGGAGAGGCACTTCAACTTGGACACTGTTTTTTTCCTACTTATTGAACTTCTTCTGCAGATGTGAGTTCTGTGCAGGTATGCCCTGGGGTGTTTGCACCAATAATGTTTCAGACATGTAAATCTGACTAATAGCACACCCACCCATGGCTGGCGAGCCAGCACCACAGCCTGCCACTGAGGGATGAGCTAATCAAGGGAGGTATCTCTGGCCTGAAGGAAAGCAGTGAGGGAAGGGAGGCTTCTCCAGAGGGTAAGCCACATTCTCTGGCCCTTAGCTTAGGACTTCCTCACTCAGTGAAGCACTTGGAAGAAGCGTGGGCCTTCAATAGCTATGGCTTTAGCCTGGAAAAAAGAAAACTGAAAGAGTATCTTACAAATGCANGACAAGGAGCAGTGGGTACAAACTGGATCACAGGAGGTTTCACTTGAAGTTAAGGAGGCACAGAAAAAAATACAGAAAGTATTTTTCTTTTGGAGGCAAAGTGGAGAGAAGCAATGAGAGGGAATGGCCTCAAATTGAGCCAGGGGAAGTTTAGGTTGGATACTAGGAAAAATTTCTGTCCTAAGAGAGTGATCAGGCATTAGAACAGNACACAAACATAGATAAGAGAGTCTCTCCCTGGCTTCTGCCATATTGACTGCTTTTGTCTGACCCTGCACGGAACCCAACTAATCATTCTGCTTCTAACCCCCCTTGCTGATTCTTCCAACTCACCTTGAATGTAAGAAAGAGATCCTGAGATAAGGGAGAGGGTGGGAGGGGGTGGAAAGAAGGAGAAAAGGGTAGTTGGGAGCCCCTCCTGGGCACTGTGACTCCTGGGAGGGGTATTGCCTTTCTGTATTACTTGTAACTTGTGTGCAACTGTATATAGTTGTAAATAATTGTAATATGTTGTAAATAGCTGCTTGCATATTGTTCTAAGCTGCGTATATAANGGGGGGGAGGGCGGGTGATGCTCAGAACCACTATACATACAAGTATCTAAAGGGTGGATGTCATGAAGATGGGGCTGGGCTCTTCTCAGTGGTGGCCACTGATGGGACAAGGAGCAGTGGGTACAAACTGGATCACAGGAGGTTTCACTTGAAGTTAAGGAGGCACAGAAAAAAATACAGAAAGTATTTTTCTTTTGGAGGCAAAGTGGAGAGAAGCAATGAGAGGGAATGGCCTCAAATTGAGCCAGGGGAAGTTTAGGTTGGATACTAGGAAAAATTTCTGTCCTAAGAGAGTGATCAGGCATTAGAACAGGCTGCCCAGGGAGGTGATGGAGTGACCATCCCTGGAGGTGTTCAAAACTGCATAGACAGAGCACTTCAGATCATGGTTTAGTGAGCATGGTGGTGTTGGATTGACAGTTGGTCTTGGTGATCTTAGAGGCCTTTTCCAACCTTTATGATTCACCATAAATCTGGAAATCTGCAATGTTTCTACAGTGCATGCACAGATCAGCTACCCAGAATGTGCACAGCCAGCCTGAAAGTCCTGGGGATTTCAGGCAATGTTGTTCTGCTTCTGTGGATCAATAGTATGGCAAATCCAGGGCTGTGGATTTGCCATGCTCACTCACGCTGTTCAACTGAGCCAAGCACACATGCCAAGTCAAATGTGTTCCTGAGCTCTCAGGTCTACTGAACAAGCACAGATCCTGAGTGCAGTCAGTCTGGACGCTTCCTGAAATGTTGGCTTTGTAACACATCATCTGTAGAGCTCATGTTTTCATCTGGGAAATCCCAGAGAAGTTGTGATGGCAGCCTGACTGCTAATTCAATTTTCTATCTTTAAGGGCATCTCAACTTGCCAGCAGCCGTGGTTTCATCCTCTGAAAAGAAATTCTGAAGCTATGCTTGGCTAACCCTAATTATTTGACAGTTTCATGTCTGCATCGTCTTGTGAGCTTTCTTCAGGGCAACTGATATGAGCCTGCTCTCAGGACTCAGGAGTGGCACCAGGCACCCAGAGGTAAATGCTTTTCTGACTCTGCTCCTCGTTCACTTTGTATCTACCACTACACTTTATTTTTCCCTTGTATTTACTGGCCTCATTTACAGGCTCTCTGCTACTCTAGCAGTGGCCAGAGTTAGGTTGGATGCTGCTAGAAATGGACATTTGGTCCTGCCCTGAATAGGGAGTCACTTGTGAGGCCAAGCTTGGCTGTGGATGTCGAGTGGTGTGGTGCCACCACAAACAACAACATAGGGAAGCTCACCGCCTCATCACACATGTGGGCCTGAGGAAACTGGACTGTTTCCAGTGTTAAATATAACATGAGTAAATTCAAGGGTGTGCATCGTGTCACGCAACAGGGAGCATGAATCAGCTCATGTAGCAGGGGGAGGAAAAGCCCCTGTGGGTGCCCTTGAGACATGGCTCCTGGGGAACCTGCGTGCAGGTGCAGATCCAGTCTTAGATGCAATGTGTAGGTAAATCAGGCTGCCCAAGGGCAAAGTGGGCAGTCCTGGGTCTTCCTGGTTGTGTCGAGCCAGGCAGAGCACTGTGCCTGCATGTCTGTGGGTATGTAGGTGGACATGGGCTGCAATGATTTGGCAGGGGCTGTGTGAGTGCAGTGTGGACAGGGGTCAGCCCTTGGTAAACACAGGAGCTGTGCAGTGAGAAACTCCCACGTGTATTGTGAGAGATCCCTGAGGAGAGTGGGATTTCCCCTTGGCTGGACAGCCCCAAGGAGCAGCACCCCACTGTCAGTGCAGGAATGAAGGGGAGGTGGTGGTCTGAGAGGAGGTGGAGGTGGTGATCTGGAGGGAGGTGGCACCTCCTCCCACCTGTCAAATGAAGATGGGAGTTCAGCCTTGGCTTGCCCTGTGTGTTTAGATTTCAGGCGTTGCAGGCAGGCACTGTCCCTCACTGTTTGTACAGTCCTTGGCCTGGTAAGTCCTGATCTTTGCCAGGGCAGCCAGGCACCTCTGCAGTACTAATGAGCAGTAGCAGACCTTGTGCTATTAACTCCTTCCATGCTCTCTACTGCAAGCCCTGTGTGGGCTCACGGAAGAACCAGACAAGCAGGAAGGTAATTGGCTGTGAAGAAATGCATGTGCCCGCCACTCGACCACAGTGTGCAGAAGTGGCAGAAGGTAGTTTCCTGAAGGCAGCTGAATGAGATTTGACCCATGACTAAAGCAGTGGAGATGTTTGTAGGACAAGGGAGTCGTCTGTGAATTGGCTTCTAAATGTTTGTGTGAGAGAAAAAGTTTTTGAAACACTGGATAGTTTATATCTGGGTGGAAATTTGGCCGAGGAGTGAAAGTGGAAGCAAGAAGCTTTAGGAACCCAATCATCCCAATACTCTGTTGGGGTAGTACCTCCTCCTCTGAGCCATGGTTCTATAAAAAAGAAAAATCATTGGTTTGATGTCTCTGAGATAGGAGGTCAATTAGATTCATGATATACTTGAGGGTAGCATGAACTCCTGGCAGGAGAAACTCCGAGCCCTTACTCGCAGTGGCCTTCAAGGGCAAGTAATTACACTTGGCTCAGTTTACGTGTCAATATTTCACAGAACTAATGAGATACCTCTCTACTGAGTGTATAGGTACTCTGCCCTTTAAGATTAACTCAGGGGAGGACTGATTGCCTCTCCTCCCAAAAGTTCAAATTCCCCAATAATATCTGAGGGTCTTTATTTCTCTGCCAGCTAAGCCGAAGTGGTATGAAGCCAGTGAATTACAATGAGAGAGACACTCCCTGGTGCTATTTTCAGTCTCTTTTCAGATTAGATCAAGTTGCCCTTTCCTTTGAAATGAAAGTAATCCATTTTTCTGTGTTTGTTGCGCTCTCTGTGTTACTAACATCAGAAAATCAATACCAGGGCAGTCAGTCATTGCAGTGTCGTGCCCATTATGGCTAATGCACTATATGCTCTTACTGAGGGAGATGGGAGATGTGGATTCTTGAGATGCTAGTGACACAGGGCTCTTGAGATAAAAGGTGAAAAGCAAGGCAGCAGAAAGGAGGGAAAGTAAGCCAGTTAGAGTCAGGCGCTGTAATTTTTTTGGTCAAGCAAAGCATTTGGGCACTGCTGATTGGATTAACTCTCTTCAGTTCTTCATGCATGCACACATCCATCCATCTCAGAGCTTCCTTTGAAGCTATGCACACATCCTTCTTGATCTTTTGTTGGGTTGAAGATGTGCTCATCAAAAAAACTTGAAAATCCACTTAGCACTCCATGAAGGACAATTGCTAGTTCTATCCACAGGAGCCACCCGGAATGCCATTGCCCTTCCCAGCATCTCAGAGGAAGGTTTGGGGATGTTTTGTTGTCCTATTCTTTAGAAATTGATTTGGCAAGAAGTTATTATCATAACCTGCTCTGGCAGGGGGCGGGTTGGACTACATGATCTTGGAGGTCTCTTCCAACCAGGTATGTTCTGTGATTCTGTGATCTCCAGAGGTCCCTTTCAAGCCCTCCCATTCTGTGACTTTGTGATTGGCTTTCATCTGATACCAAATGTTCCCTATCTGGGTCCTTTCCCTTTTTATCTCTCACCCTGGGTGTGGGACTGTGTTACTCTCCCATCACCTGTGATTTCTCCAGGGGTGGTGTGGCATGTGTGTCTGTGTGGCCTCTTTGTGATTCTTTGTGTAGATTTTAGGAAAGGAAAGTAGCATAAAGCAATTTATTTTTAACAGCAGACAGAGAATGCCTGGAACATCATCCCAGACATGGGGTGAGTCTCAGCTTGACCTGGGGGCTGCCCTTGTTTGAAAAAGATCTGTTCACAGTTCCCTACACTACCAGTTCCCCTTCAGTGCTAACATTCTGGGGTGCTGTAGAATGATGTACAACGTTGACTATTCCAGTTAGCTTTGCTGCATTGTTTGTTTTTTTTTTCTCTTATAAACCAAAGAAACAAAACAACAGCAGCCCAAGCAAACAAAAAAACTACATCTGAGTTCAGAGTTCCTTATGTGGACAATATCCTGGAATTCAAGATTCTCTTAAAAACAATATGAATGCCACTATGCATTGCACTGGTCCTCCTTTACAGCTCTGTCTTTTCCTTATTCCCTTTCACACACTCAGTGGCAGTCTGGTGGTTTGCTCTTGTTGTCTGGTGCTCCTTGAATGGAAGGCACAGTTCAGCTTTCATCTGAAGATGCCAGCTCCTATTTCTGTCTCTTTTTTTCTCTTCACATCCTTTAATACTCCTTGGTGGTTGCCATTCCTTAATCTTTTTTTTTTTTCTTCCTTTTTTACTTATCTCCTGAGATAATTAGTTCCTTTTGATGGAGCTAAGAGTATGCACCAAAGTGCTTGGATTTCTGTATTTAGGGTAAATCACTTAATGTTTATGAAGGGTACATTTATTTTCAGCTGAGAAAAAAGAATTCTAAGAACCTACCTTTAAAATATTTGTAGCTCATTCCTACTTTCTGGAAGATGTGGCTGGATCTCTTCCTCATGGCCTTGCAGCCAGGAAGGAGATGTGTGAGAAACAGAAACAGAAATAAAGTAAATCCCATTATTTTATTTTAATTTTGGTTGCAAGGTCATCCAGTCCAACCTATCACCCAGCCCTATCCAATCAACTACACCATGGCACTAAGTGCCCCATCCAATCTTTTCTTGAACACCTCCAGGGACGGTGACTCCACCCCCTCCCTGAGCAGCCCATTCCAATGCCAATCACTCTCTCTGTGAAGAGCTTCCTCCTGATACCCAGCCTATACCTCCCCTGGCACAACTTGAGGCTGTGTCCCCTGGTTCTGTTGTTGGTTGCCTGGGAGAAGAGACTGACCCCCACCTGGCTACCTCCCTTCAAGGAGATGAGATGCATCACTTGTCCATCACTACCTCAACCCTATGCCTGAATGTCTGGTTGTGCCTACAGCATGGGAAAGTTTACAAGCTTGAACTTGATCATAGCCCTGAGTTTGTGCTGCACATGTGGAATAAATGTAGTGCTGGAGTGCAGTCATAGAGAGCACTGAGCTTTCCTCTGGAGACATGATGATGAGGCCAGCAGGGACCTTTATTCTCACATTCTTCTTCCATATAGCTGAGATGAGGCAGGGTCAAGGGGAGGTTAGGTCAGGGGAAGGCTGGCATTACAGATGGTACAGGAATTAGTTGTCACTTACTGTCAGGTTTGAAGTGATGGGACATGAAGAGTGTGATTAGAGGTCCACCATGAAAAGTGCAAGAGGTAAGGGAAGAGATTACAATAAGACTAATGATTCTTCAAGTTTGAGTGAGTATACTTGTTCTGGGCTTAGGTAAAAGTCCTTCTTGAAGCTTCAGTTGCTGGTGACATTCTTCTCTGCTGGAAGAGCAGAACCTCCTGAAGGGTTTTGGAGAAAAAACAGTAATTATCATGACCTATCCATATCAGGGAGTTCTTCAAGGAGATATAGGTGAAATAGAAAGGCAAAGGCTGCCTCTCCTCAACCTGTGACATATTTGCAGGTCTAAACTATTGGTGTACAAGGCACCCTGCGAAATTCGAATTGGTACACTGGTGACTTTCTTCTGTTTTGTATAGGAAAAAAAAATACCCAAAAACTACAGGGTATGATTGAAGTCCTGTCCTGGGGTAAAGCAGGTAAAGCCCAGGTTTGAACTGACATATTACTTTAAAAAAATAATAATCAGACAGTCTCTCCTGTAAGTTTGCTTTTTCTTTTGGGAGACTGGCAATTGGATGTGAGTTCTAGGGAAAGGGTTAAGTGTATCAGGAGATTGTCAGCCATTGGTCTGGCTTTAAAACAGGGTGCTGGAGGGCATATCTTAACTTGACATGTTGCATTGTTAATTTACAGTTTGGGTGTGGAGGGACCTGCCTTCCCTTCTTTGTAATCTATGCAGGTGTGCACAGGACTTCAAAGACAGTGGCAGTGGAGCATATGTCTGTGAGAAAGCCTCAGCTGAAGAAAAATGTGCTGGGAGATGTGAACAGCAGCTCCCTTGTGAAACTGCCTGCAAGTCCGTGTGTAAAGGTGGATTCCTGCTGTCCATGAGGTGGGTTTTTTTATCCCTTCTCTGCAGGCCGTGAGTCCTCTGTTGAAAATTTTAATTCTTATGCTGCAGTGAGATTTTGAAATTATTTTCCATAACCATAGAATGACAGAAACATTTTGGTTGCAAAAGACATTTAAGATCATCCAGTCCAACCATTACCTAACTCTACCAAGTCTGCTGCTAAACCACGTCCCTCAGCACCACATCTCTGCGGCTTTTAAACCCCTCCAGGGATGGGCATTCAACCTGCTCTGTGTTTGAAGCACACAAGCTACTTGCTCTAATTTTTTTTCCTCTGTTTCCAGACTGCTCATGAAACACTCTGGATTTCTACCAGGATTTTCACTAGCATATTGAGGCATCTGAGAGACTGTTTACAAAGGCCTGTTGTAACAGGACAAGGGGCAATGGCTTCAAACTGAAGAAGAGCAGATTTAGATTGGATGTTAGGAACAGGTTCTTTACTATGAGAGTAATGGAACACTGGAACAAGTTGCCCAGAGAGGTGGTTGGAGCTTCATCCCTGGAGATATTCAAGGTGAGGCTTGACAGGGCTCTGGGCAACCTGATCTAGTTGAGGATGCTGGGGGCAGGGTGGACTAGATGACCTTTGGAGTTACCTGCCAACCCAGACCATTCTGTGATTCAATGATTCAATGATTTTATCTCAGGGGAGAAAAATTTAACCCAAACCTCAATCAGGCAGAGATTCACTATTGATTATTTGTCATGCCAGACTAGGCATGACATAGAACAGCTTCAAACAGCTGGAAGCTATTCTGCTCGTCCATACTGCTTGGCTAAAGCTCTTTGCAAGCAGAATAACTCAAATGCACCAAAAGACTCTGTAGTAGGTGGTGGAGCCCAAGTGCTTGTGCTCTTCCAGACTCTATATGCAGTTGTTATTTGTCCTGTGTGGAGCTCTTGGTGGATTTGGGAAGGCAAGGGCTGCAATTTTGCCTGTACAGGTATTTACAAATAGGTACCTGACCACTAATATTTCACACTGAACAGTGCTGAGATCACTCAACACCAGTTTTTATATTCCCTGCAAGCTGGAGGGATGAGACTTCATCTCTGTATTCATAATTACTATGAGGGTTTTTTTGTTCCCATTTTTGACGTTAGTATAGGATAGTTACAAGGAAATTAAGTGTGCCACTAAAATAGGACCTCACAAATGTGGCTGATGTATTTAATGGCTCCAGTACTTCATTGTTGCTTATTATTGTGATCCCAGTTATGGAAAGAATAATCACAATTGATTCCTTATGGCTCTGCTTTGTTCAGTGGTTTCTTTTACAGCCTTTTTCTGCTCATTTTATGTTTTCACTTATCAATGTTTTTTGGACCTCCCCAGATGAAATTCAGTGTTGCTCTATAGGATTGGGTACTGCAGCTGGCTGACTGCAGACATAGCTGCAGGAATTGCCAGTATTTTTAATTAAGATGATTGTAGCCCTAACAGTAAAATTATGAGTTTGTAAAACAATTGTTTTATATAACTTTATATTTATATCCTCTTTCTGCAGTTGCTCTCATCTCCTAACCACCAAAACCCAACGGAACACAGAATGAACTGGGGATTTTTCCTTTGCTTGTTTTGCCCTTGTTAAAAAGCTATGTTGGTGTTCACAGTCCTCTTTTGGTTCAGAAGAGGTTCACACTGAACTTCTGTCTTTGCCACACTCAAATACATGGGCTTTGCCTTGCCCAGGGAAGGAACTAAAGCCAGTGATGTATCTCAGGTGAATACTCAACGTGCCAAGCTATTAACTCACTCCTGAAGCAGCAGTTCCCTTTTGAATTAAGTATTTATTAGACCAGAAAGAGAGAGGAGTTACTCTTTCACCAGCCCTCAGCCATAAAACGTCCCTGAAGCTCTGCTATTAATATTCACCCCATTACTCTTGAATGGGACCAAGGGAGAGATTCTTTATCTGCCTAGTATGCCTTATTCTTGTAACAATTGTCATCTTACTGCCTATGGACCTTCAGAGAGTTTACAGGCATTGCATCACACCAGACAGCTTTAAGAATGTGATTTCTGTGAGTGGGAGCTTAAATCACTGACCAGCTTCTGGTGCAATTTTATGGAAACCTTGAAGGTGTTGAGCAGCACAGTCTGAACTGGAAACTTGACATGGAAAATGGAACCCATGGAGCTGAAATGCCAGCCATAGAGGATGCAGATGGTATCACTGAACTGCTCTGGGACAAGAAGACTGCCCAGAAAGATGGGCAAAATAAAAATAGACTATGGATTAGGCTCCATTGCGGCACTTCAGTTTATCACAAACCCCTACATGGAATGGTGCAGATGTCTGCAGAGGATGAGCATGTGCAGCCAGCCTGGGAGACTGCCCAGGCTCCAGTTGTGCATGTTCTTATCTCCTACTTTCTGCTGCTGGTGTCAGATGAACACAAGTTGTCTCTTTCTAAAGAGGCAGCCTGATGCTAACCGCTGTGTGATCTTCACAAAGGAAAATGCTTGCAAGTCCCTGATTATTTTTTTTTAAGCTTCAGGAAAAAAAAATGTCTAAACAAAAAAAAAAAAAAAAAAAAAAAAAAAAGAAAAAAAGCTGAGAAGGGGAATTAAAAGGAAGATATATCAAGAAATAAATGTGGAGATAGAAACCAAGAGAGAAAAGAATAAAAAGGAAAATAATAATTGCATCAGGTCATGTACTCCCCAAATGCCAAAGCTGCAAAGTTATTACCTTTTTTGTCGAAACAGGTTGCCTATTTTCCTGTCCAATGATTGCAAACTGGCTTCTAAATATGAGTGCTTTTCAGAACATCAAGCTGCAATCTCTGTGGCCAGCACACTGAGAGGAGATTCTGCCATTCTGCTCTGGTGAGATGTCACCTGGATTGCTGCATCCAGCTCTGGGGCCCTTAACACAAGAAAGACATGGACCTGATGGAGAGGGTCCAGAAGAGGGTCACAAAGATGAGGGCTGGAGCACCTCTCCTAAAAAGACAAGCTGAGGGAACTGGAGTTGTTCAGCCTGGAGAAGAGAAGGCTTAGGGGAGACCCACAAGAAAGCTGGGGAGGGACTGTTTAGTAGAGCTTATAGCAGTAGGACAGGGGGCAATGGTTTTAAACTAGAGCAGAGTAGATTTAGATTGGACATTAAGAAGAAGCTATGAGGGCTATGGAACTCTGGAACAGGTTGGCCAGGGAGGTGATGGAGGCCCCATCCCTGGAAGCATTCAAGGTCAGGCTTGATGGGGCCCTGAGCAACCCGATCTAGTTAAAGATGTCCCTGCTTACTGCAGGGGCAGATGAACTTCAAGGGCTCCTTCCAGCCCAGTGCATTCTGTGAGTCTACAATTCTATGAATTAAAAACAATAATAAATTTGAACTTGCTGATTACAACACTAAGTATCCCTGTGGCAAGCAGAGACAATGTGTTCTCTCCTGTTTGCAGATGATCTTTTTCCCTTCTCTTGAAACTGGAGGTGGCTAGGAGAGATAGGGTCCCAGCTGAGACAGCAGAGAGCAGGAAGAAAAATAGTAAAGCCTGTGAGGAAAGGTAAGAAGGAAACTCAGAATCACAGAATCACAGAAACATCCAGGTTGGCAAAGCCCCTCAGGATCACCAAGTCCAACCTATAACACTGCTCTACAAGATTCACCTTAAACCATATCCCTAAGCACCACATCCAAATGACCCTTAAACACATCCAGAGTTGGTGACTCAACCATCTCCCTGGGCAGCTCGTTCCAGTGCCTGAAAACTCGTGGGGCAAGACAAACAAGAAGTCCTTTTTGACTGGGTCTTGGTCTGAAGAGAGAGGCAGTATGCTGCGATGTGAGCATGGCAGAACTTCGCTGTGCCTGTGAAGAGAGGCATTCATATGTCTACCAGGGAACACAGGTTTTTATTTAGAAGGGGAATTTCAGTAGGAAAGTTAAGTGGAGCTAAAGATGCGGATGTTGAGCATTGGCAGAGGTAGAGTCAACTTGACAGAGTAAAAGGATGGACTACAGGAGTGGATTGATCCTGGGGGATTTGCCCTGTAGCTCATTTCTACTCTATGTCGAGGCATGCCCAGGAGCTCCAAGGACATTGAACATGTGGCCAGGGATGGTTAGGGTATCTCAGAAGATTAATGTCTTGAACTGGGTGCATTGTTTTTTCCTTTGCTCCCCATGAGCTGCACATGGATCACAGGATCACAGGATGTCAGGGGTTGGAAGAGACCAACCCCCCTGCCAGAGCAGGACCATACAATCTAGCTCAGGTCACAGAGGAACACATCCAGATGGGCCTTGAAAGTCTTCAGAGAAGAAGACTTCACAACCTCTCTGGGGAGCCTGTCCCAGTGCTCTGTGACCCTTACAGTAAAGAAGTTCCCCCTTGTGTTGAGGTGGAACCTCCTGTGCTGCAGCTTACATCCATTGCTCCTTGTCCTATCGCAGGCAGCAAGCGAGCACAGCCTGTCCCCCCTCTCCTGACCCCTGGCCCTCAGATATTTATAAACACTTATTAAATCCCCTCTCAGTCTTCTCTTCTCCAGACCAAAGGATCAAAAGGGTCAAAGGGAGTGAATGTCCATCTCCCTGTGGAGAAGCCCTCATTGTCTTTTCATTCCCCAAGGTGAACTGCATTTCGTGACTACCTGCCTGCTTGCTGCCCTCTCCCAGGAGTTCCTCCTTGATCATGGAATCACAGAATCATGGAATCACCGAATCATAGAATGTAGAATTACCTGGTTGGAAAAGACCTTAAGATCATCTAGTGCAAGCATAGTCTAACATTTTCCTGTGCACAAGAGTCAGCTGCCAAGAAACCCCTCAGCTGGGACCAACACAGGCACACCTCCTATTTAAAAATCATTTACAGATGTTCTTCATGCCCCATGAGGTTTTCTGAAAGGTCAGAATCAGCAGTGGATGATGCCAATACATGGAATAATATTAAAGTTATAGACACAGTTTCTCACTGGGAAGCTTGGAAGGTGATATGCTTTAAAAATATCTAACATTGTCCTCTGTGCTGTGAGTCTCTGTCACAGACTCTCTGTCTCTGTGCAACGCAGTTTCACAAGATGCAGAGCTATGTTAGACAGGAAACTTCTTTCAGTGCTCAGTTTCCTTTGTGTGAGCCCTTTGACCATCTGGGAATTGGCTGCGTGTGAAGATAGGAAATGCAAGACGAGGTGCATTAGGGGAGCAGGCAAATTTGAGACCTCCTCTTCTCTAGAGGCTTCTCTCATGGCTGTGGGTATTGCACCACCCCAGGGCTGAAGCTGCAGTGCTCAGCTTTGCTTTTGTTCATGGTGGCAGAACGTGGGGTATGTTGGGTCTGAGTGAGAATGGAGGAACCCAACAACAACAACAACAAAAGTGTTAGAGAATTGTTATCCAATTATTGTAGTTTTCCACTGGGGGAAAAAAAAAATAAAGCAGAATTATTTATTTACACGCACACACACACACACACAGAGCAGTTTTGAGTACCATGAGTCAAAATAAACAGGACATTTAGACTTTTCATTTTTCAGGAACTAGGCATAAATTAGGAACCTAAAATCAGAATTAGGGAACTTAGTGTTTTGTCTGATGTGGGTCTCTAAACATAAAACCACAAACAGACAATTGCAGAGACTGTCCTGATTTTCAGCTAGGGAGACTTGTTTTCTCCATATCTCACTTGGGCTTGCTGATCTTTCCGGCCTTCAAGCATCCTGTGGAAATGGGGTGGTCAAACTGAAGCATTTCCAGAGGGCACAGAGCTGCTTCCAGTGCTGTCACCTCACCACAGACTCCACTGTCTGATTGAAGCCTTGCTTAAGAATAGTGAATTCTAAGTCCCAGACGTACAAGTGTGCTATGGAGCAGTGCTGAGTGTTTCCTTGACTGGGGAATCTCCTGAATGGTAAACTCTGAGTGTTATGGATATTTTGAATTTGTTTAAATTCCACTAAATAAATAAATTAAAAAGGAAATCCCCCCCCCCCCCCCATTTCTTTAAAGTGGAAATAAAACTTAGGTGAAAAAAAAAAAAAGGAAAAGCAAGAAGAGGAAAACAATGAATCTAGGAGGAAGAGGAGGCAAAATTGCATCTAGGATATATATAACAGTCTATGATGGACATTAGAAGGAAGCTCTTCACAATGAGGGCAGTGAAATACTGGAACAGGTTGCCCACAGATGTGGTTGAGGCCCCATCCCTGGAGTCATTCAAGGTCAAACTTGATGTGGCTCTGAGCAACCTGATCTAGTTAAAGATGTCTCTTCTCACTTCAAGGGGGTTGACAAGATGACCTTTGAAGGTCCCTTCCAACCCAATGCATTCTATGACTCTATGTAACATTACCCTAGAAATGTAGAGTTAGGTAGTGGTTGGACTTGATGGATCTTAATGGTCTTTTCCAGCAGACACAGTTCCATAGTTCTAAAATTTTGTGACTCTATAAAATAGATTCCCTTGACAGCAGAGCCACAGCTCCTTTGCCTGCAAGTGACAAACTCCTTCATCTGTAGTATANAGGGCTGTGCTCCAGGCCCCTCACCAGGTCCGTTGCCCTTCTCTGGACACATTCAAGCACCTCAACATCTCTCTTGAACTGAGGGGCCCAGAACTGGACACAGGACTCAAGGTGTGGCCTGGCCAGTGCTGAGTACAGGGGCAGAATAACTTCTCTTGTCCTGCTGGCCACACTGTTCCTGATCCATGCCAGGATGCCATTGGCTCTCCTGCCCACCTGGGCACGCTGCTGGCTCATGTTCAGCTACTCTCTCCCAGCACCCCCAGGTCCCTTTCTGCCTGGCTGCTCTCCAGCCACTCTGTCCCCAGCCTGCAGTGCTGCTTGGGGTCATTGTGGGCGAAGTGTAGAACCCTGCACTTAGCAATGTTAAGTCTCATCTCATTGGCCTCTGCCCACCCATCCAGCTTGTCCAGGTCCCTCTGCAGAGCACTCCTACCCTCTAACAGATCCACACTTGCTCCTAACTTGGTGTTGTCTGCAAACTTAGGCAGGGAGAGAGGAAACAGGCTCAAGATTTTTACCACAAGGTCTGGGTGCAGCACTACTGTGGTTACCATCCAGAGGTGGTGACAAATTGAACCTAGTGCTAGCAGCTGATATGGGTAGCATAAGGCTTTGGCACTCTCATGGACAATCTCCCGGAGTCCCAAAAAGCTTTTTAAAGGGGGGAAAAAAAAACCCTACTTTGCCCTTTTGTGCCTGGAATCCGGATGTGTGGCAGGGGGGCAGGGGCGGAAGGGAGTTGCAGCTCTGCATTGTCCTTCCCTGCTGGCATTGCTGACACACCCTTGTGTCCTTCTGCTGCACAGATCCCTTCCAGCTGCCTGGACTTGGCACCTTTGGCTGTAGGAAGAGCTGAACCCTTTCCCATCTAACACCCTCCCAGTCCTATCCCTACTCTTGCAGCTGCAGAAATCTCACATTTACAGCACTGTCCAGACCCTAGAGGCTTGATATTGATCTTGATTTTGAGAGTCTCCCTGGTTTAGACATTTTCCTAACTTGCCTTACTTGGGCACTCTCACCTTTGCACATCCACCACCCACTCATGCTTTCTCTCTTCCTCCATCCCCAGGAGTTGTGTCCTGCACACAGCATCTGCTCTCTTACATGGTCCTCCCTGCCCTGCCAGGTCTATTCTGACAAAGAAAAGAGTGGTCTCATTAATGCTTGTCAGTATCTAAAGGGTAAGTGTCAGGAGGATGGACTCAGTGGTCTCAGTGTTGTCCAGTGACAGGACAAGGGGCATTGGACACAAACTGGAACACAGGAGGTTCCATGTAAACAATAGGGGGAAAATTCTTCGAGGATGTCAGAGCACTGGAACAGGCTGCCCAGAAAGGCTGTGAAGTCTCCATCTCTGGAGGCATCTAGAACCTGCCTGGACATGTTCCTGTGTGATTTACTCTGGCTGAATCTGCTCTAGCAGGGGGGGATAGCCTAGATGTTCTGCAGAGGTCCCTTCCAACCTCTACCATGCTGTGATTGTTGGATTGTGTGACTGCAATTTCAGTGCTGCTCAAATTCCTGATGGTCACCAAAGTGTTCACCTCTATGCAAATCATTTCTGAGCATTCCAGCTCTTCTGGGCAGGGGTTGCAAGCTGGAGAGGATGTTCTGAAGGATGTTTTAGTTTTGTGTACACCACAAGTGGAGGAGAGAGTCGCTACACCCATGGGTGACTTATGCATGAGAAGACAGCTGGGGTCAGGTCTTTGCAGCTCCAGTGGCAGCATCTCACTGCTGATGGACTTGAAACTCATTTTTGTATACAAACAATGGAGGCATATAGCAACACTGGTGGAAAGGAGCTGATGTAGGTTTTGTTTTAAGCTCTACTTTGTTCAGGCTTTCTGAGGAGTGGTTGCAAATATAATTCTTTGCCCTTGGCTGTGGAAGGAAGGGCTCATGCATTGCACTAACCACTGCTTACCATCACATTTTTCCCTTGCTGAGCAAGGGTGTGGGGAGAGTTTGCTAAAGAGGCCCCATCTGGTGAAGACATCATCACTGATTTTCAGCCTGAAGAAGAGCAGGGCTGCCCATGGCTCCTCAAAGGTGGGCTGTAATTCGACAGCCCTGCTGCTGCTTGGGGTGTCCCACCACTAGCCAATGCAGGCTGCTACACACTCCAGGCAGAGACGCCAGATCCCCTGGGTTTAGCATGAGGTGAGCATTTTTTGATCCTGTCTCATGCCCTCTCCTGCTGTTTGCTTGTTTCTCATACATCCTGGTTACAGCGACACCACCACCCAGCCATCTGCTGGGGCCTGCTGGGGTAATTTGGGATCTTGGGTCTGTTTAAGATGGAGGTAGTTCTGCATGGAGTAGTGATGGGGACATGAGTAAACCTATTGTAATGCTTGTCTCTGCATTCAGTCTTTTACATGAGTCTTTGCTCCCCTGTCTTCAGAGTTGCTGGATTTCTTTTTGGTTCTCTCTCTTTCATAGCATCACTCTGCAAAATTTCATCTCTGTTCGTATCTTCACCTGGAATATTGTGTCCATTTCTGGTCTCTCTGTTTCAAGAGGGACAGGGAAATGCTGGAAAGAGTACAGTGGAGGGCCATGAAGGTGCTGGTAAGAATGGAGCATCTTATTAGGAGAGGCTGAGAGACTTGGGGCTGTTCAGCCTGGAGAAGAGCAGACTGAGAGGGGATCTTATCAATGCTTATCAGTATGTGAAGGGTGGGGGTCATGAAGATGGAGATGGGCTCTTTTCAGTGGTGCCCAGTGATAAGTAAAGGGGCAACAGGCAAAAACTAGAACCTAGGAGGTTTCACTTGAACGCAGGGAGAGACTTCTTTATTTTGAGGATGCCATAGCGCTGGAGCAGGCCACCCAGAGAGATCGTGGAGTCTCCTTCTCTGGACAACTTCAAAACCCACCTGGATGTGTTCCTGTGCAACCTGCCCTAGGTGACCCTGCTTTAGCAGAGGGATTAGACTAGCTGATCTCCAAAGGTCCCTTCCAAATCCTGCCATTCTGTGAATCTGGGATTTTTGTATTTTTGAGGCCATTCATAGCAGAAGTGAGCAGTGTTGGACTGTGGTTTTGAAGTCTCTGTGTGGTAACACAGAGTCAGTAAATGCCATTTTTTTCAGTCTATGAACTGTAGTGCCATGAGGATGTTTCTGCACAGAGCAGTTTCAATGGGCAACTCCCTTTAATAGTCATATTTTATGGAAGCTCTGCCATGAGACACTGTTTTACCCCTACTTTTACATTTCCTCTAGTAGTTTTTTGTTGTTGTTGTTGTTTTTGGAGTTTGGTTTTTTTTTTTAAATAATGTTTCCAGGGCATTCTATTTCAGCAAACCAAACAGAAATGATGCATAAATGAAAGGTGACCTTTATGCACAAGGGAAGAATTCTCGTCAATTGCAGGAAGTAATAGACTACATGGGAAAAGCACCTCCTGCTCTCTTTATGTCCAGCATTTCTCTCCCAAACTCCATGACTGTAAAGCAGAGCCTTAAGTACCAGCCAGAAGCAGGCTCCTGAGTATTTCATGTTAGTGAGCTTTACACAGCTCCCTGCCTTTGTCCTTAGACAAAAGGCTGCAGTCTATTAAATTTGTCTGCTCAATTTGAAATGAAGGCCATGTTAAATAGACTTCATTGTGTGTTTCTATAGATAGAAAGGACTTTGGGGGTTATCAGAATGCCTGCTGCAGCCATCCACCATGATTTGGTATAAGTATATGCCTATTTAACCAGGCTTTGAAATGGAATTTGACTGACAGAGTAGCATTACTCTTTCCACGTCCCCACTTCCATTAATTCACCTATTCACTGTGCTTTTCTAAAAGCTTTCAAATCCAGAGTCCAGCTTCCAAGATAGGATGCTTAGGGGACTAGAACATCTCTTATAAAGCAAGGCTGAGGGCCTTGGGGCCTTTTAGCCTAGCATCACTCTGCAAAATTTCAAATACCTCTTCACATCCTCACCTGGAGCACTGTGTTCTGCTCTGGGATCCCTGGTTCAAGAGGGGCAGGGAGCTACTGGAAGGGGTCCAATGAAGGCCACAGAGATGCTGAGGAGACTGGAGCATCTCTTTTACAAGGAGAGACTGGGAGATCAGGAGCTCTTTAGCCTGGAAAAGAGCAGACTGAGAGGGGATCTTATCAATGCTTATCAATACTTAGAGGGTGGAAGTCAGGAGGATGAGGCCAGTCTTTTTCTCAGTGGTGCTCAGCGATAGAACAAGAGGTAACCAGCACAAACCTCAACATAGGAAGTTTCATCTGAACATGAGGAGGAGCTTCTTTACTTTGAGGGTGGTAGAGCACTGGAACAGACTGTCCAGAGAAGTTGAAGAAGAAGAAGCTTGAAGAAGATTGTCCCTGCCTATGGCAGGGGGTTGGAACTAGATGATCCTTGAGGTCCCTTCCAACCTTACCATTCTATGAAGACTCCAAGCCTGGAAATGTTGAAAGGCAGATTTAATGGGGCCTTGAGCAAGCTGGTCTAGTGGTAGATGTCCCTACCTATGGCAGGAGGATTGAAATTAGTTGGTCTCTAAGGTGCCTTCCAACTCGAACCATTTTAGGATGCTGTGACATCCTGACCCACACATGTCTGTGCACAGGTCAGGTCCTTGAGAACCACACATACCACTGGTCAATGATGTAACTAAGCTTTCTTCAATCTTAATGTCTACTTTCCTGATTTATTATCCTGAAGCAATTCAGAGAAAGCCATAGCTGGTCTTGGTGTATCATTAGTATGTATTTAACTGGTCTCCTCTGTTTCCTTTATACTTAGTATGTATGTATGTCTGTTTCCTTTAAACTTTCTTCTGCATTTATGGCTGAGGCAATTGACCATAGATACCAAACAGCATCTGCCAGAAAGAAAGATTGCAGAATGTACAAGAAAAATACAGCTCCAAATTTATGTTGTAATAACTATGTTTAAAGTAAGAGGCCTGCTTCCAGCATAATACACCTAGCTGGACATAATTCTTAATGTGCATATTTGTTTACCTGAAAATGTAGGAATTAGTCCTGCTCTTGCTTACAGTCATTCAACACTGACTCTTTTCTGCCTCTGATTGTTACCTGTGAAATCAGAACCAAGTTCATAGGGATTGATTCATCCTTTCAAGAGACTGCCTGTTTCCATTGTGGCTGCAAAAGACAGCTTCAGTTTAAGAAAGGGTTGACAATATTACAAGTCACATGATTTCAGCCCCAAATTCAGTGTTCCCAGAATTACTTTGAGTTGCTCAATTCATGTCAGGCTAGAATAATAAGACAGGAGTTGTGGTGCTCAGCAAACTGAAAACAAAAAGGATCACTGAACTCCTCCGAATCAGAACATCTGAGGTTTGCACTCAAAAAGTCTTTCCTTGTGGAGTAAAAAGGAAGGAGAGAGAAAAAACACAAGGTCATCCAAAACTATTTTTTCTCAATCTTTCAATAATTATGTTCCCAAAACTTCCCTGCTTCACTCTGTGTAGTTTCAACTCTATGTGGCTGAATGAGACAAAGCAGAGGGGTTCATAAACCAAAGGAACAAACTGTTTAAATGGAGAGAACTGCACTAGCAACACTGAGACAGTTCACAAATCAGAATTATTTGTGCAATTTAATAGTGTTTAATAAAGTACTTTGTTAAATACTGAGTAGTCACTTTGATTTTTTTTTTTCCCAGTACTTTTTGCTGCTCATTATTTTATTTCAGGATTTCCTTTCATGGTATTTAAAAGATTCAAAATGTTTGAGGTAGTTAGACTCAACCTGAAATTTTTTATTAGCCAAAAGCCATAACAAAGCATCTTGACTGGCTTTTGGTGGTTGGTTGCATTCTGAATTTGCCAGAACTTAAAATAGCCTTTTCAAACTTATGTGATCCTTCAGAAGAGATAACAAAAATAGATTTTTTTCCCCCTTGATTCTGTGCTACAGAACTCAGAGAAATCTGTCCTGATTTGTTGTAGGTTTTACACTGATAAATTGTCGCTTTTTTTTGCACTGAGTGATCCCTTTTTAATTCTTATTTATCTTATTTTGCTGAAAAATGTGACTGGAATTTGACTTGATAAAGACAGGAAAATCTTCAAAAGAGTAAAATGTCCAGTGTCAAGTGGTAGCAGATATTAGGAAAGATGACAGTTCTAGTGAAGACAATTAAATTTGTCTTTTTACTAGTTCATATTCCATGCAGGACATTTGTAAGACATGGACTTGGAATAAAAAAAGATTTGAAACATATCCTTACATGTACCAAATGCTAAAAAATGGACTTAATAGAGATTTTAAAATTCTTTACTTAATGGAAATAAAAAGGTATACCCTTACACTTCTGGCAGACCATTAAATCCATGGAATAGGAAGAAATACAGATCATAGAACCATAGAATGGTTTGGGTTGGAAGAGACCTCCAGTGGTCACCTGGTTGAACCTCCCTGCAGTCATCAGGGGTGTCGTGGTAGGCCTA
>WBNM01034923.1:250848-302327 GCA_013399055.1 Ramphastos sulfuratus | reverse complement strand
CCCCCCTCCTATATTATTTTTTTGGTGGATATTTCTTTCCTTTTTATTTTTTTCTTTTGTTTCTTCTTTTTCTCTTTCCAAAGTCTCATCATCTCCTCCAAACTTTGCAATTTATTTCTCCTTTCTTCTCCCTCAAGAAAAACACTTCTCATCAGAAAACACGATACTTTTTTTTTCCTTCTGAGCCTCCCTGCAAATTGCTTCGCTCTCTCCAGACAAGTTTCTAGGATCAACAAGTTAACCTTCAGAGAGATTACAAAGGTACAAGTGGGCTGCTTAAGAGGTGAATCATTAAACATAAGGTGAAGTATATGACTGCAGAAGGTTTCAATTAAAGTGACAGTTCAGGCAGCCTTTGCCTGCCCGGGAAAGGTATGCTTTTATTGTCAGTGCCGCCTTGGGAGCCGCATCGGTCCCGGGCAGGGAGGGCTGCTTGCCCCCGGCCGTGTTCTGCATCAGCAGGGCTACTACCGCTGCTGCCGTCCTCGCTCCCGAAAACAATTCCGCTGGTTTCAGCGTGATAAATTCGACTGTGACAGCATTAAATATGGGAAAGGAGCCAAATCTCCCTTCTGTCCCACCCAGGCTGGAATGAAGGAGCCTGCCTCAGACCTGCCTTCCCACAGACTTCACCCAATACTCCTCAGCACTCCAGCTTGAGAGAGAGCAGGATCGGGCCCACAACCTTCCCCATTACCTCCCCGAATCCTGCTTGCTTCTACTTTTTTTTTTTTTTTTTTTAAGTAGTTTTGTTTTAATCTGACAGCAACTTTAATAAGCAACCCCAGGGTGGAGGGAGGAATGTGACATTCTTGCCGAGTCGTGGAAATCTTCCACTCGTGCTGCCTCGTCCCCACATCCCCACGGCTGCTCAGCATGGGGCTGGCACACTGGCACCTCTGGCCCTCTTGCCAAATTTCCCATGAGTGCCCAGGGACTATTGGTGCCACCATAGAGCCTATGTCTATGCACAGAGGGCAATGTATGGATGACCAGTTCACAGAGAGCTGCCACGGCTCTGCCTGCCCCGCATGGAGGTTGTGCATGCTTGGAAGGGGTGCGTGCAACTTTGGGCTTGTTTTTTCTGGCTTTGGAGAGTATGGGCAGCACGATGGTGAAGCAGGAGGTAAGGAGGGCTCAGATCAACTCTTCCCCTGACCTGGAGCAGTGTTGTGACATTTTCTGGCCCTTCCCTGGTTTCGGTTTAGGTATTTCTGAGTTTTATATTTCACTCCTGCATGTTCCCATTTGGCTACCCTGAGTGTGGATGAGATCCTCTCCACAAGGATGCTCCAGTGATTGGGTTAATTCCATCCTGCTAATTCCTTACATAATCATGTGGGCTCAGATCCTCAAAAGTATTTGTGTGCCTGCCTCCCTTGGAAATCATAGAGTTTAATTGTCTGCTAAAATTATTGTTTTGTTTTGAATACAGAGCAGGAAATAACAAACTTGAGTTTTTATGAGATTTTTTTGCCTCTCTGTGGTAACAGAGCCTGTTATCTACCTTCACAAATAAATTCATGGTTATATAGTGCCATGAATAGATTACAAATGGATTTTTTGACTGTGACCAGTGGGAACTGGGTGCCAACATAGGTTAGGGGAGGTGGGTCTTAACCTGTTGTCGCTTCTGGTCCTGCTTGGCAAAATGTGAGTGGGACAATGACATGGTCTCGCAAAGATGCTGCAGGGAAGAATCCATTAAACCTGTAAGATGCTGAGATAGAAGGATAATAGAGATCACGTCAGTGAGAGATGCCATCTATTACAGATAACTATTGCACAGCTGACTGCATCTCCCTCTCTGCAAATGGCTCCTTTCTTAGTTTCATTTTTGGCTATACAACCCAAAATAATTCTTCTCACTCCTTGGCGTTTGTCCCCGTCAGATATTTCATGCAATACAGAAGAAAGAGGAATCAAAATACCATGACATTGAAGTTTATTGCCGATTCTGCTCACGTCGGTTGAAATCAGTCACTAAAACCTCAGCCTGCAGGACCCCGTGCTCTGTATTTTTCTTGTCTAGGTAATTGTGATGGCAGCAGGGGGAGGTAAGTAGAAGGAAAAAGGACTGATTTTATTAGGTGGTAGAAGAGCTTATTAGAAAAAAAGGGGAGGGGGAAACGCAATAAAATTATAAAAGCAGGAATTAAAAAGTGATAAAATCCAGTCCCTGCTGACTGCAAGGGGACACTTCTCTCCTCACACACCCTCTCTCAGTTTGGAAGATGCCCAGGCATTGATAAACATTTTACAAGAGCTCAACTCCACAGCAGCAAGCGGTGGCGAATACCAGAAGGAAAAATACTCGGGTGCCAGGATCAACCCAGCAGCTTCAGAAGCAGTGTTTTAACCTGCTGTTTTGCAGCCTGTGGGCCCTGTTTGGGTTTGTTGTCAGTGAGCAATTTGGATCTGCAGTATGCCTGGGTTATATTTAGGACAATTAAATTTATTGCTGGAACAGACAACCCTGTTTTATACCCAAGGCATTTTTTGCTCCCCTTCTTGATCCTGTAGGGCTGATGTAGTGATTCTGGGGCTATGGTTTGGCAGTCAGAACATGTATCTATTTTACGTAAGAAACAGCAGCAGGGGTGAATGTTACTAGACAAATATTTGGTTAATTCTTTGTAATTATTAGTAATAACAATACTTTACTCTTTTAAGCACCTTTCATCTTTGGGAGTTTTTGAAACGTGAGTAAAGTCAAACCACGCAGCTCCCCTCTAGAGGCTGTAATTAGTTTTAGCTCCATGTTGTAGATGTGGAAAGTGAGGTGGAGGGAGGCAGGAGGACTGGAGGTGCAGCAAAGCTGCCCCAAGCAGCAGCAAGTAAGGCCTGCCTAAAGCAGAGCTCTAGCCATCACCACACTTTTGGTGGACCTGTCCCACAAGGCAAGCTCATCTCACCATGCCATGCTGATATTTGAGCCAGATTCTGAGCCAGCAGCCTGAATTTTCCCTCTCGGGAGGTTCAAACACACTCTAGCCAGGAGGATATCCCTTGGCCACCAGCCTATGTCATCTCCCTTGAGTGTCATAAGTGACAGCACAATACAGTTTCATGTAGTTCCCCTTCCCAGCCCTCATGGTACCTGGCCTCCATACACCAGAATCTCATGAGATGGAGACACAGTCCCTCAGTGACCAAGAACAGGAGGGGCCTGGTGGGCTTTGGAGCCTGGCTGCCATAAATTGGGGCCACCACTTCCTCCCTGGCATCTGCAAACTCACCAGGTTGGCTTTTTGCCTCTGTGTCTCTTTCCCCATGTGATTATGGTGCATCTTCCATTTCCCGCCCTACGTTTATTCATAAAGCATTGATCCCTCACCATGCACAGGTCAACTGTGTACCACCTTTGCCCTCATGTTGCTGTATCCACTAAGTCAGTTGGACATCTCTGTCTAGGCTGTGTTTGTCTTGTTTCAAAATGGGGAAAACTCAAGAAGCTTGGATTATGCCTTAGAAAATTCAGCATCTTATTCTAAACTGATTTAACAAATCTCTGTCCTTTTCTGACTGATCCCTGCCCCTCTTTTCAGCCCTAGGACAGAGGTAGCAGAATGCACCACGTGTCCTGCAACCAGGCCACCAAGCTGCCCCATGCCCTTGTCACCACCTCCCTTTGCAGTTAGTGTGCTGGGTTTTGGTTCATGATCCTTGTTGGAAACAACTGTGACAGCTGAGGAGGGGTTTCCATTATACACTGTGACTCACAGATGTATGCAGAGGACACAGAGGACACTCTCAAGAGTGAATGCTCTGATTTCAGGACATAGATAAGGTGATTCACATGGACTTTTCTAGTCTGCACCTTCCTATGGTAGGATCATGCTGTGTTAGTCAGGATCAAGGCCTAAACCTAAATGTGTAAGTAAGTTCTAGTTGTTTTGAAAAAAAAAAAAAAAAAAAAGACTTGATAATCTATGTTTCCTATTCTATTCTCTCCCATTCTGGTGCACAATGACTATGTGTTCCCAGCAAGTTTCCTGGTTTAGGCCCTAAGTGCTAGCACAGAGATCTTGGCTGTAATGTTGAGATTAGTTGAGCCCAGCAGATTGTCAGAGCTTCGACCCAGCACAAGGATTCAATCACCTAAGTATATTTCAGCCCCCGACTGACCTGGTACTTCTCCCTTTTATTATCTGTGCACAATCTCTCCTGCTGTGCCAAGATTTCAGTGTTCTTCATTTCTCTTCTGTCTCTGATGCCACAAAGTCAAGTGAATGTCTTCAAGCAAATCTCAGTAGTAAAGCCTATTTCCTCCTCCCTGCTGCAAAAGAGAAAGCAGAGTAATAGTTTCTTTATCCATCAGGGACCAGTTAATGCCTCGCTCCTCATCATCACCAAATGCAACTAATAAAGGAGTAAAGGAGATTTGGCAGTTTAATGCAGCAGCTAATTTTGTGCCTGCTGCCCTGCCAGAAAGTATTTTCACTTTTAGGTGATGCCAGAATAGCAGAGCTGATTAATTAGCCTTCTCTTGAGCAGGAAGAGCTCAGCTAGGACGCCCGCAGCCCCCAGACATCATAGGCATTGGCCAACCCTGTTAGTAGACAACATTCCCAGTATCTCAAGGGTTCATCGGTCTGTCTGTCTGGGTAAGCAAAAAGATGATGGGGTAGAGCTTTCCCTCAGGAGGGAACAAGTCTGTTACACAGATCAGGTCTAGCTCTGTCATTGAGAAAACTTGCTAGAGAAAGCTCCCAGCACGCAGCTGCCGGCCAGGCACTACTGATGTGGTGGCGCGCAGTGGGTCACTACAGATCTCAGCTCTGTGTTTGAGGGAGGCAGTGCATAGACCTTCAAGTGTTTCTGCAGATCCAGCTTTGCAGGGGTCAGAGCTGCAGCTATCACACACAGGTGTGGGGGTCTATGGAAGGTGGCTCTAAGGAATAATAAATGTTTATGCAAGGGGCGGAAATGTAAAACAAGGAAACTCGAGCCTTGATGGGAGAATGTCTCAAAAGAGACATGCAGACTCATTCTTTGTGAACAGTGGGAGTCATTACCCACATGTGAGGGCAGCCTTTTCAAGCAGCATATGCCTAAAGGACCATGACAAGCAGAGTCCCCATGTTGGCTCAGTAGTCCTCTCCTTCAGTCATTAACTCGTCCCAAGCCCTCCCTTCTCTGCCTTTGTCTTCCATAAGGTGTTTCAGAGCACCTTAAGCCCAGGGACAGACTAATTAAACTCAGAGACAGGAACAAACAGTTTGTGCAGGGCCTGGTCATCTTGCTTTCCATGTAATTTCTCAGAGGTTTTATGTTAATGCATGTGAGAGTTTGCAAGACCAGGAACTTAGTGAGTATGTTCGCAGGCAGAGAAACTCCCTCCAAGCATGTGATGTGTAAGATCCAGCAAAACAAGTCCTTTGGTCTTAGTTGAGTCCCTCTAGATGCTGTGACAGTAATGATAATTCCAACAAATTTAGTGTGGAGACTTGAACAACATCTGCTCACTAAGAGCTGGTGCGGAAATGAGCATCTCTGCAGAGGGGAACAGGCAGATGGTGTGGTGTGCTTCTCCTCTGGACCTGATGATGGACTGCAACATGAATCTGGGCAGGTAGCTCAGCATGAGCACATTCACTGAGGCTGGCTGGTTGTGCTGCTTTTGCAATGGGTGCAGAAAAGCAGATGCTCCAAAAACACCCTTCACCTCATCTCATATCTCATCTCATCTCATCTCATCTCATCTCATCTCATCTCATCTCATCTCAAAGAAGCAGTCTCTGCTAGGCAAGTTGTGCCCTACAAGTACCTTTAAGGACCATCCAGGTGCTTATTTCAGATGCGAGCATCAGGCTTGCAGATATTCAAACACAGTCTCCATTTGGGGTTTCCTACATGGTCCCAAAGGCTGGGTCTGCTGTACTGCTGCTGAGTTGTGCTCTGTTTTGGAGTCAGGCTGTGCCTACACTGTCCTATATGGCTAGGGTTAAAACAGAAGGTGGAAACTCAGAGAAGACCTTGGAAATATGAGTGCCCATCTCTGTGTTGACCCCACAGCAGAAGCTGGATCAAGGGAGGATGAACAGGTTAATTAATGTCACAGAGTCCTCCAGATGGAGGCCACTACAAGTGCACAGTGTAGTTAGAGTGAATGTTACTTTGCTACCCTTACATGGTACCCTTACGTTCACTCTGCTAGAGACGTTGCTGTGGGGAGCAGCGCCTGCACCATACTGTCTAGCACCAGAGGGGAAGAATCCTCTGATCCACCTCACCAAATCAGCTTTCCTGGGAGCTAAGCTCAAGCAAAGGTTGGTTTCCCAGGCTCATTCTGCTGTTTGCTGTTGATTGCAGCATGACTCTTTCACCCAGAACGGGATGCTAGGGCTCGCTGTTCATCTTGCTCTGTCTTTGCCTCACAGATGCCACTGTGTCATCTTGCCTGTGTGCTCCTCTGCTTCAGAAGGGATTTCTGCCCCAACAAGTGGAAATCATCCCCATCTTGAAGGTAGCATGGGACCTCCAGGCTATTCCTGCCTCCCTGGGCTTTTCAAGCATCACTTCTGCCAGCCCCATATGTCAAGCTTTATTTCTTCACTTGGATGCTTATTCAGAGAGACACAGGCTTAACTCCCTCCTTATCCATCAGAAAGCTTGAACGCAGCCTTAGCAGGAAGCAAAGGCTTATACCCTGCTGCAAGCAGGTGAGGTTTAGGACAGTCTGTAAAGCGGTCAGGTAGGAGGGCAACCTAGTGTTTCTTGCAGAGGTTGAGGACAGCTGGGGAGAGATGGAACTTGCCATTTCAGTGTACCAGACAGCTAAACTGCAACACAGAGAGGGGACACCTTCATCCAGCATAACAGACAAGATGTTTCGACTAGCAGAAAGTAGTCAGGACAAAACTGGATGAAAAAGAAGCGAAGGTTGCATCCAAAAGGCGATGCAGCCTGGTGATGGGGCGGCAGCCTGCAGGCACACTGTGCCATGATGTAATGCAGAGATAAGGGAGAACAAGCATGCAACCAGGAACTGGAAGCAGGACCAGTTTTGCATTTTTCTGGAGCGAAGCACTCTTCCATGTAAAATATACTGTGCAGGCATTTCCACTGAGCTCTGTCCAACATCGTGCTGAGAGGAAAGAGGTTGCTTTTCTTCCACAATCCATCTCTGATATGGATACTCCAGTTGGTACAGGATTCTCAGGATTGCTTAGGAAATCATAGAATCATAGAATGGTAAGGTTGGAAGGGACCTCAAGGATCATCTAGTTCCAACCCCCTGCCATAGGCAGGGACACCTCCCACTAGTACAGGTCACTCAAGGCCTTGTCCAACCTGGCCTTGAACACCCTTTGCCTTTCCCGGGCTTATTGGTCTGTGTGCTTGTGAGATGAGTCTACAACATACCCCTGACCTTGCAGAGCAGCCTCTTTGTCCCTGGAGAGTGGTATGCCCGTGTCTGGTTGGGCAGGGCTGGGTGGGCTGCCCAGTGGGCTGTGAAGCTGCTAGTAAGCACACAGTGCTGACAGAGCTGCGGGGGCACTGCGCTGCCTGCGAGAGTTACAGTGTGCAGCAGAGATTGACAAATCAACTTACCTCCATTTATCTTGCTCTCCCAGATGATATCTTGAGATGTCTCAATCCCATTGCTCCAGTCTGACTTACCAGATAAGAGACAGCTTCTGCACCGCTGGGAGAGGTTTTAGGCAGTAAGTGAGTCCAGCTGGCAGGAAGCACATTGCCTGGCTGCAAGGGGACAAATCTTTCTGCCTTGGCAGTCATGAGATCAAGAAATGCTTTTTCTTCAGATGAACTTGTTGATTTTAAAAATAAAGCAGCCATGGCCTATGCTCCCAGGAATGTCTGGGATCAGGAAAATGGAAAGGCATTTTGCTGTTCCTAGTGTAATTTGCACTGTTTGTCCTTATGGAACTCCCCAGCTCCACACTTCTATGGCATTTATCAACACAGTGTTTTGCTGAGTGGCTTTCCCTCAGATCACTAACATGGATGAAGTGGTGGAACAACAGTGCCAAATTCCTGATATCCAACAGCTTTCCCCTTCCTACACAGAAGAGCCAAGTGAATTTGGGGAGTGCTCCACTCATGGAGCAAATGGTCTGATCTGAAGGTGGGTTTGGATCAAACCAAGGCCTGAATCTGTGAAAACTTGTGCACCTGCTCAGCTCTGAGAGCATGAAGAGTCGCAGAGACTGAACATATTATTTCTATCCTTTATTTGTATGCACTGTTTCTAAGGCTCTCTTCCCCTATTACCTATGTCTCACAAATGTTAATGAATGGTTCTCAGGTCCCAGCACACTGCTTTGTTGTTTAAGTTGCGGGTCACAGGCAGCGGTTAAGGCAACAGGAAAAAAGAGGGAGCTTGATTTAGAAATGTCTGGGTCTATTCAAGTTTCTTTGTCTAGCTTCTGGGGCATAGGAAATCCAGGTTACCCTAATGGTGACTTTTTGAGCCCTTTCAGAAAATAGAACTGGTTTTGAAGCTGCTCTGTTTCATCCCACTCTGAAAGATTCATGAAAGCCATTAGTCTCAAAACATTACTGCTACTAAGGAGTTAATGCACATGACTATAAAAAGGACTTTCAGGTAATTTTAGGTGAAAGCCTGTTTCCTTTCATTCAACTTACCTCTGAGAAAAAAAATGTTTGCTCCTAACCTTGACTACCTGATTTTATTAACCACAGTTATTTTCACTGGCACCTCAGAAAGACAAGGCTGACCAAGGTCCACCTGGGCTGAGCTGTGTGATCACCTGCCCTTGTCCCTTGGGAGAATGCTTGTCCCCTACAGCCCTGAGTGCTGGTGCAGAGAAGCAGCTGCCATGTTCCCCATCAAGAAGAAGAATTTCATCAGGGAACAAAGCCCCAAAGGCTTAGATTTCCTGCATCCATGCAGCCAACGTGGGGACCTCATGCTGAGTGCTTGGGAGAGATATCTTTGTCTCTGGGTACATGACCCAGTTGCTGTGGGGTCGGGACAGATTGTCTCAGTGTGGAGGGACAAATGTGACCCACACAAACTCAGGCAGGATCTGGAGGACCTCTGTGTGCCACTTGATTGCTATTTATGTGACATCACATTGGAAAGAAACCTTGCCAAAATGTTAAGAGGACAGTGCTGCTCAAATACTGGATATGGTGGAGGTGTGCCCTTAGCAGTGAGATGTTGGGTGCAAACATCCAATCGTGTTAACTCACACAATGGCAAAGGACTGGGAGATATCCACAATTCCCAGGCTCACAGCTGGGGATGGGTGAAATTCTCTCACCTGAAACTTCCCTCGTGTGAAAAATGCAAATTTGGTGACAAATAGTTTTGAGCATTAGTGCTGATTGTACTAAATGGTTTGTCCTGAGGAAAAAAAAAAAAAAAAGAATCCAAGAAAGTACATTTGCAATGTTTATTTCAGTTTGAAATTCCCCTCCATTTTACTTGTAAATTGCTCCAAATCAAAGTGCAGCATTTTCTCCTCACCTTTCACGTTTGCTGTAATTTAAATAAATAGCCCTAGTTGCAATCTGAACTAATTCTCTCCTTCCTTACTTTTTAGAACTACTCATGAAACAAAACAACTCCAAATTCATTCTTTCAGAAAGCTCTCCCCAGAATTATTAGACACATTAACACACCACATAAATGAAACCACAGGATATCAATGTTTTCAGACAGTTGTAATTCCCACCAGAAATTTGCATAGCATCACCTTTGTAGCACTCTGAATTACCGTACCAATATTTCTTTTTGGGGGTGGGGGGGTGGAAATGCAAGTTGCTGGTACCAGATCTAGAATTAGGAGACTGAAAGTCCCCAAGCAAAACCCCAGCCATACTCTTACCCACTAGTCCTAGGCTGCTCCTCCTGCATGGGGCAACCTTCATTCCTTGTCTCATCTTTCCTCATTGTATTTGTCCCTAAGAAAACTTCTCGCCATCCCCTTGTCCTAAACCATCTCTTTCTTCTCTGGCAAAGCCATACTGCTGAAGGATCTAATCCAAAGAAAGGTTTAAACCATCTTTTCAGCACCCAAGCACGAGTTTTCAGAGGGTTCCAGCAGGTATCTCTGCAAAATTTCCGTTTTCACCACCACTTAAAGTTTTCATCAAACTCCCATCTAACAAAGTGTACTTCTCAGCAACTGGAAGCAGAAGCAATTCAGCCCTCTGGGCAGTGATATTTGTCTGCATCAAGAAAATTCTCCCTACTGGACAAAAAATGGATACTTTTCCCCCTGTAATATATACTTCCAGTGAATCCTGCAGCTCAATTTCCCTCCCCCATCCAAAAAATAATAAGAGTAGAAAAAGAAAATAATGGAAGGGAAAATGCTTTTCCTGCAGAAAACACCACTGCCTTGCATGGTCCTGCTGTGTGCCTTGGGAGGTGCGAGCTGAGAAGGTGCAGGAAAGCAGTAGCTTGCCCCAGTAGCTGTGTGTGGTTCTTGCTCACTTTCTACTTCTTCCACCCTCGGATGACCAGCCCCATGGAAACACAAGGTTTTGCATTCCCAACAGTGGGGAAGATGAGAAGATGAGTCTTGTTGAAATGGATTGGTTTTGTGCAGAGATGAGGACCATGGTGGGGCTGATGCTCTTCTTTTTGGTAAGCTATGTCCTGTCATCAGGGATGTTGATGGAAGTGGTCTAGTTCCCACCGCCCAGTGTTGTCCCACCAACAGCTGCCCCTGGGTGGAGGGGCTTATTGTGGACCCTACAGCCCCCTGCCTCCAGTGGGATGGAGGAGCCTGGGCTTGACCTGTCATGAAACACTGTGCTGAGATGTGAGCTCATCCCACCGCCTGCACCCAGGTGGAAATTAGGCAATGTTCAAGGGAAAAAGATAGGGGTGGAGAAAGGGAAACGAGCAAGAAAAAGAAACATGGAGGAGATGATGATGAAATGATTGCCCTGCCCGGAAGATTGCCTTAGCAGGGCAGGGGCAATGTGAGCAGTGCTAGCAAAACACACCGACGCTGCCCCAGAAACAGCCTGCGGAAAGATGTGGGTCAGTTAAGATGGGTGTACTCAGGAGCTGTAGGAGCCCTGCTAGGCAAATGCCAGCCTGCTGTCGTTACATGGCCATTGCAAAAAGGTGCTGCCAGGGCTGGAGGGGAAGAGGAGGAGGCAGAGGAAGAGAGAAGGAATGTTTGGGGAGTTTCTCTCATGTCAATGCCACCAGTCCTGGTAGCCCAGCTGAACTCCCCTTGCTCTGGTAATTTTGAGTCTTGTCTTGCCAGGTTGTACTGGAGCAGTTTGAATAGGGAAGGTCCTGAGAAAGAGGAGAAAGAGTCTGGGAGTCCTCCCCTACTCCATCCTTTCCACTTGTGTGAGTTTAGGGCCTAATGCTGCTCAGCACTTCCGCAGTTAACCTCTGACCTGTCTCCCTGGCCTTCCCTGCAGGGAGCTGGGGCCTTTTTCAGCCACTGCACTCTGAAGCGTTCCCTTGGAGAGCTTGGTCCTTGCAGAGCTCATTTACAAACCCTCATGACAGGTTACTTTGCAAAGTAATCCTCTGCAGAGTTCTTTCTTCTGGGAACAAAACTCTTCCGGAGGACAGGTCTCCTGAGAGAGACCTTGAGCTGCTACCAGATGGTTATACTCAAGCAGTGAGAATATTTTGCTTGGAAAAACATCCTCAAAAAAATTTCCTCTGTGTTCAGCAGTTTCTCCCAAAGGTGTGCAGGCTCTGCTTTGCCACATCTTCCGTGTCTAATCCTTAGAGGTTGGGAGCCTCCATCCAGTCCCACTTGCAGCACAGTAGTGAGTCCAGCTAGAAAGGGTGTTTGGAAATATAACTGTCTCTCTTAACAGCACCAGAGTTGGCCTTCCTAGACACCACTTGCTCCCTCCACAGCTGGTAAATGCTTTGGCACCTGCTTCCTAAGCAACAACTAGAAATGAAGGAGCCACTGTCCACTTGCAAAGCCTGTCATGGCTGATTTCTGGAACAAATGGGTATGAAAGTTCTGCATGTGAGTAACGGGGTTTGGAGCCACAGCTAGAGACACATGCAGCCAGCATTGAGCACTGCTTGTGTTGCTCTCCTTAAGCTGTTTGTTTGGGCTCCATACAGATGTGATGGATACTTAGAAACTATCAAGTTCTGAAACTCTGTGCTCATGTCAAGGGAATAATGAAAAAACAGCTCTAGTCATCATCTCAAATGTAGTCGCTCTAAAAGATGTCAGCTTTAATTCCAGCCCCCATGAATACTTGATGACATCAGCTACATGTTGACACTCCAAAGTCAGGCATTCTTTAAGGGTTTGTTCAGATGTTTTATAATTAAAAGGATTTGGGGGAAAAAAAATAGAAATGCATTAATTTTTTTCTGCTTGTTTTCTATCTCCTCCTCTTCTGAACAAGCCAATGAAGTCATGAAAAGCAGGTGTAATGGAAAACAAACCCAGAGATCTCCCTGCTGAGAAATGTTGTTTAACAATGGATGGGTTTTTTTGTATTTCAGCAGGAGGAAATGGTGACATCAAAATGGTATTGTAACATAGTTGGCACTAAACAAGTATAAAGTGCCTTAGATGACAGCCCATCATCTCACTTGCCTTCTGTGCTCTAGGTGTTGAAAATAAACCACTTGTTATGTAGACCATAAATGTGTTTCAGAGACTGAGTGATATCCAGGAACATCAGATATTGCAGCTCTCTCGGATGACTGATTGCACTGAGCTTCTCTCTCAGTGTGAGGCATTTCAGGAGCATCCTGATGACCTCAGTGGTCCCAGTGTTCAAGAACCATATCCCAGTCACACACAGTGCACAGCTCAGGATGGGGCACCAAGCACACGTGCAAAAAGTTTTTTGCTTCATGCTGTCATCTGCACCAGGATTTTGCCTTGGCAATCACACTGCAGCTAATATTTCAGTCATCCTCACTAGCAGGCAAAGGATGAGCCCGTGGGCTTGATGGGCAAATGATTTACTTGTCTGACATCCAAAAGTGTCCCATCTGTAACTCAGGACATTTCCACATACCTCTCAGCTACAGCTATGCACCAGGGTCCCATTCCCGAGCTGTATCTTAAGTTCTGTCTCTTGCTTTCCAAAGCCAGACCCTAGGCAGGACAGCTGTTGTCCTTTGCATCCAGGGCCCATGGTGTTGGAAGAGATTTTGTGAGGCTGTACCATCCCCATGGGCCACAGGAAACAAGAGGGAAAAAAGAAGCAAGGTTTGGATTCTATCCTTTGGAAGAGGTTTGGCCAAACATCTCTCTACTCCCTAAAGGCTTCATGTGGTGCCAGTAGCCTAGTTCTTGGGTCAGAAAACAGTTGTCTCTGACTACCTCCCTGTGCCAGCAGCTAGCAGTAGCCACATCAAAAACAGCATTCTACCACACAAGTGCTGTATCTTACTCCTCTGTGTGCACTTTCCCCATCCATTTTCTGAGCCTTACTATAGGTACAAACTCTTCCTGCCGGGGAGCCTATGGCCAAGTGTCTCTCACAGAGCTCTCAGAGAGATCAGTGAAAGCCATTTCAGTCAGAGGTGGACATGCAACGATGTCTGGGTCTAACAGCAGCATGAGAAAATTCAATCATGGGGAAGGGCAGCTGAGGAATTTACCTTGCATCATGAACCTGCTTGAAATATGAAGATGGCTTGAGGTTACCTCTCTCCATCCCTCTGACCTCGTTCCTTCCCACGTCAGTGCTCACTCAGTCCTTGCCAATCTCACATTCATCTTTTCACCACTGGGCTCCCATTCCTGCTTGATGTTCTTGCAGGTCTTAGCTGCTGAGTCACCACTTAATTTCTCTGCTTTGTGTGGCAAGGACATGGGGTAGCCACACTTAGCTCTCCTCCTTCCCTCCTGCCCTTAGCAGGTTGCAGGGAACCAGCAGAGAAAGAGCTGAATGACTCCTCCTTCAGTCTAGCAGAACCAGCTAACCTCCTGCAATGTCCCTCATTTAGGAAAGGACAGAGGAGTTGTCCTTGCTATGTTTTGCCAGTTCGTAGGTGTGGCAGGCTGACCCTGGATGAAAGCCAGGTGCCCACCAAACCTGCTTTAACACTCCACCTCCTCAGCTGGACAGTTATAATGAAATGCTCATGGGTCAACATAAGGACAGGGAGAGATCACTCACTAGCTATCATCATGGGCAAAACAGATTTGATATGAGAATAAAAAAAAGTTTGTTACCAATCAAAATCAGAGTAGATAATGAGAAAATAAAAAAAGAAATCTTGAAACAGCTTTCCCTTCCTTCTCCCAGGCTTCAGCTTCGTTCTTGATTTTATCTCTCTCCTCCCTTCCAGTGGTACAGGGGGATGGATGAATGGGATTTTGTGGTCAGTTCATCACATTATCTCTGCTACTCCTTCCTCCTCAAGGGGTGGACTCCTTACACTTCTCCTTTGCTCCAGCATAGGCTGCATTTCTTCATGAACTTCTCCAGTGTGAATTGGTTCTTCATGAACTTCCTCAGTGTGGGTCCTGTGCAGGGTCACAAGTCCTGCCAGCAAACCTGTCCCAGCATAGGCTCCTCTCTGCATGGGTCCAGAGATCCTGCCTGAACCCTGCTCCAGTGCAGGCTTCCTATGGGGCCATAGCCTCCTTTAGGCATCCACAGCTCTGGCCTAGGGTTCTCCATGGGCTTGTAGGTGCATATCTGCTCCACCATTAACCTCCATAGACTGCAGAAGGACAGCCTGATTCACCATGGTCTTCACCACAGGCTGCAGGAGAATCTCTGCTCAGACACCTAGAGTACCTCCTCCCTCTCCTTCTTGTCCAGACCTTGGTGTCTGTAGAGTTGTTTCTCTCACATATCCTCACTCCTCTCTTCAGCCGCACTTCCTATTGCACAAAGCAGGGTTCCCTTTCTTAGATATATCACAGGGAGACTGCCACTGTCACCGATGGGCTCATTCTTGGCCTGCAGTAGGTCCAATTTTGGCACTGTCTGGCATTGGCTCCATCAGACATAAGAGAAGCTTCTAGCAGCTTCTCACAGAAGCCACTGCTGCAACCCCGCACCCACTACAAAAGCTTGCCACACAAACCCAATACATTAGGATAATGCACAGCGTGACAAAGAGGAAAGAAACCCAACTGCTTCTTTGAAGATTCCAGGACCTTCAGAACTGACTCAATTTGGTCTTCGTGTTCAAGTGGAGAATGATTGAGCAAGAAGTTGATTTTATCAGAAGGAGGTTGTCCATTCTCTATTCCAGCAGGGATTTCTTTGGTTATTATCTATTCACGCATTTAATTTCTTTAGAAACAGCATCTGCCCAAAAGCTCTGGGCAGTCTGCCATTCCTCTGATGTACAAAGTGTACTTGTTATTGAACCTGGGAATGCATTAGCTACTAATCAGGCCTTGGTCTTGCAAAGCCTTTTCCATATGTCTAATGCTATACATATAGAAGATATTCAGAGGAGCAAAGCTAAGTTTGCCATTTCTTTTTTTTGTGATGCTGGAGTTACAGTGAGTCACGTTGTGGGCATTTTATAAAGGCTGCATCATTTTTCCCCTTCTCTGAAAGATCCCACCCCTCATGGACATGTGGAATGCAAAGATACTTTCCTGCTTGTGAAATTATGTCAAGTAACTGGTGTTTTCAGCAGATGTTATTAGCTGTTTCATTCTATAGAAAAATCTCAAGCAGAGCAGTTCTTCTTAATTACAGTCATATGGTCTCATTGTTGATCTCAGGAGCACTCAAGGAGTCCACCAAGTGTCCTAGGCTTGCATCTGGGGACTGATTTAAAACAAGCACCTGCCGCTGACTGTGCACAGATTGCAGGTCAGTAAAGCAACTCAAGCACTTTAGACAGCTCCACTGAAGTCACACACAACCTTCTCCTAGTGTTTCCTGCACAAAAGCAAACATTTCCCTTTGCACCGATGTTTCCTGCAGCAAAAGTACCCAGAATGAAGAGTATCCCAGAAGACCCTAAATCTAGAAAAGGGTAAGTTCCTTGGAAAATATACACTCATATTTCTGGGAAAATTTCCAGCTGCAGTAACTACCAATAAAGCCTTTTTTATACCTTTGTGACCAACTGAACTTATGCAATCACTCTGCTTCTTATATAATGCTGGCAAAATGCCACCCCCTCCCTGTTCTGAAAGAACCAAACTGACGTGTTAGAAGAACACGATTGGGAAGGCTGGCCTGAGCTATTACTTTGCTGGAGCACTTAAAGGACATGTGGAATACACTCAAGATGCTATGAATTAATAGCCCATGTCAAACAAGTTCTGGGTCTCCTAGTGTGCCTTGATCTGGCCACTGAACACACCTGTTCTCAAACTGGGGTGACATGTCTTTCCTTTTTTGGGATGGCATGGGTGGACTCTGCCCCACCCAGCTCAAGGGGGTGGGTGAATCCAAGAAGGCACCATGGCAGGAATTAACCATGTGGGAAACCCCATGCTGTTCTCATCCTACACCACTCTCACCAACAGCTTATTTGCAATCAGTGTCTGCCAAGGAGGTGAGTGTAGGCCACTTCTCTGGGTAGTGCCATTCCCCCTCCTTAGCTGAAATGAGCTTCCCACTTGTTGATGTGGGTCCTCCATCCCACTGTTGCAAGGACTTTACTTGAAGTCAATGCTGCTGAGAGTGTTCTTGCTCAGCTCACGTGGTTGAGTGGAAATCTGGTGGGAAGGGACAGCAGAGCTGCTGATAATGCTTGGGTTTGATGGGTGAGGGGAATTGCTTTCCTATGGGCAATGTTCCATCTAGCTCTGTTGTGAAAACACAAAGGAACAGTGGAGGTTGAGAGATTAATGAGAAACTGCAGAAGCTGCTAAGAACCTTCCATGCATTTTATGGACATTAAAAACCAGCAACCCTAAAACAGAAGCGCGTGCATGAGCACATGCAGCTGGGAACCACTGTCCTCTCCATCTAAACCACAGCTTTTTGCCTCATGATTGTTTGGGTCCAGCACTGGCATGGGAAGGGCCACACAAGGTCCATGGAGGGGTGGGCAGCACTGAGGAGTGCCAAAGCCAGGGGCACAGATTCAGCCTGCACTGGAACAAGTGCTTCGGCGTAAACACTGGGGTGGGGAAGGCGTCTGGGTCGGGGCGGGCCCAGACCTGCATGGCGCTGGCAGCTCGGCTCTCTCTGTGGGGTTTCTGATTTCAGGAGCAAAGACGTTCTGAGAAAGTGCCTGCTCCGGGCATGCCAAGTCATCATCAGACACCACTCAGTCTCCTTCAGCACCTCTCATTGCCCCTCTGCAGCAGCAGCTCTCTGTTGTACTGATGGAGTTGTGGGCAGGGGCTTTTAACGGAGTAAATAGTTTGCGCAAGAAAAAAAATATTGCATGGTTATTGCCCTCTTTAATCTGCTCATAAAGGGCTACAGCAGGCGAGGGAGAAAATTACTGCCAACCTGCAGCTGGTCAGCTTCTGAGAGGGCTCCATCCAAGCTCAGTGTTTCACACTTAGCTTTTCAGGATGTCATCTCATGAAATTTTACAAGCTCAGTGGGAGCAGACGAGGTCAGTGCCTTTATGGGAGAGGAGCAAGACAATGCTGGAGCGGGTGTGCTGGCTCGGCAGGCGGTGCTCTTGCCTGTGCCCGCTGTACCGTGCCATGCCGGGGGAGCCACACTCTGGAGTGGGGCTCTGATCACTTCCGTAGCTGCAGATCTTGTGGAGTTGGTTTTCAGGAATGCTCAGGTGGCAGCCCCAGCAGCCAGGCCAAATGACTAGTGGGTTGGAGACAGAAGGCCACCAAACAGGTTTGAAGGGATGAGGAAACATTTAGGTCATTTTTATCCAGAGCTCGTCTGCTATCTCTAAATCTTGCCAAGTGGGCACAACACCAGGAACAGGAGGTGAAGTGCAAGAAAACACAATGCCAAGCTTTTCTTCTTTTCTTTTTTTTTTTTTTCCCTTCACCTCCTTCTCCTCTTTCATCAGTTTCAGTGAGATTATACCAAACAAAACACATCCAAATGCACGTGGCACGGGTGGTTTTAGGGGAAGGGAGCCAAACTGGTGACCTAACTAGTTTGGTGGAAACTAAACTCCACTGTTTGGAGATCAGTTTGTCTGCAGAGAGTAAAGGGATCATCTCCACCAGTTCCCAACATGGGGTCTGCCCAACTGCTCTAGTAGGAAAGATCACAGGAATGTGGGAGAATTCTGAGATGGTCTTCACAGGGAAAAGCAACAGTTGGATACAGGATTGGAAGGGAAAGAGACCCAAATAAACTCTTAGATTCTCTAGAAGATTGTGGTTTTGAGGACAGAGTGGGGATATTTACTCTTACCCCTTTTCCTTTCTTCTCCTGGCTCCGGTGCAACGTGGGCTGTACACACAGTGTAGGATGTGAGCACATACTGTACATCTGAGGTGAGATGAAACACAAATATGCCTTTTCATAATAGCATTTACACCTGGAAGAGAGGACCGGTTTATTACCTTGGTAAACAAAAGTTAGAATTCAAGCAAAGTACAAACTTTGCCCCAGGCTATTCTGACAGCGCACCTTGTGTTTGTGAAGTGAACTCGGCTGCTAATGTGCAACCGTGAAGCAACGGGGCCATTTCCAACCCTCCCCCATTCCCTCACCCGAGGCCTGGAGTTTAAAAGTTCGTTATTTTTATTTGCAGGGGGTGCCTTTAGGTACCGAGGTGTCCTCTGGCCATGCCAACCGAGGTGGCTGCTGTTGGGGGAAAGGGCTGTGCGTTGCGTATCTCTACCGTGCATCGGATTTTCTCTCTCTCCAAAGAGAGCGAGGATTAGGAGGTGTGTAGATTTAGCAATAAGTACAGTACAGAGCTGAGACTTGTGCTGCAAGGTTATGCTAATGGGGGAGCAATACCTAGAGTGCTTCTCTGCATTCACATGGCAGCAGGGCCAAGTCCCAGCCTGGTACCTGGGAGGACCTGGACTGTGGACCTAGCTACACCCCATGTGGTGGGTCTCAGCCCTCTGACACTCCAGTATTACAAAACCTGAGCAAGGCTTTAGCCCGCTTGGGAATTGCCTTCTTATGCGGGGAACACATGGACCTCCAAAAGCCTCCTGGGAACCAAATTTCACTCTGATGCGAGGAGATCAGCTCCCCTATTGCACAAAAGGGCAAGCTCTGCCCTGTGCCCCAGCTTGCTTTGTTGTAATCCACAGAATCTGCCAGCTGGGCAGGGAGAAAGGGTATCCAGATAGATCTGAGAGGAGCTAGAGCAGCAGGATGTGTCTGGCACCACGCTCCCAACCTATCAATCCTCAGCCATTTTTCTCCATGCCAGAGACGGTTCCTGGATCAGGCATAAGGCTGGCTCTGGGCTGGCCTGCTCTGTATTCTCATTAGACAGTGCCATGTGCTAAGGGCAGAAAACTGCCAGCTCTGCCTGGGAAAAAAAAAGAAAAAAAAAAAAAAGGATAAGGATGAGCTTGTTGGGGTGAAATTTACAACCATCCCCAACTTTCTAGCTCAATATTTTATAGACTCACAGAATGTTCGGGGTTGGAAAGGACCTCAAAAGGTCATCTAGTCTACCCTCCCTGCCTGAGCGGGATCACCTGCAGCAGATCACACAGGAACACATCCAGGTGGGTTTTTAATATCTCTAGAAAAGGAGACTCAACAACCTCCTGAGCAAAATCCCAACATTTTTCTTTTTTTTTCAAGTTTTCAAGTCCATTTAATTTCACTGTGTTTATCATCAATGTCTTTGTTTCATTCTGGTAACAAGAGTAAGCAACCGAAACCCAACAGTATCAGAGAGGGTTTTAGCTTCAGGATCTGCAGAGTGGATTTCTGTGAGATTGTTCTCTTGAAAAGGTGCTGAGGAATCCTCACTCCTGGGTGTTGTTTCTAAAAATGCAAATTGCCCTCAATGGCCCTTCACAGAGCCAGCGTGCCCAGGGTCAGAGTGAAGGTGGAGGCACACTAAGACAGTGGATCTCTGCCTGCCTCCTGGCAGGTGACCGTGTCCCTCTGTGGTGGCATCTGCTGACCCAGCTCTGGAGGTCATTAGCAAGATGCTGTCTATCTCACCAGACTGTGTGTTTTACTACAGGTCACTGCCTGCCTTTTTCTGATGACTTCAACACTTTCATCACTCTATACAGGAGCTGTACCACCAAGGGGAGCTGAGCCTTTGACAAAACTTGCCCTTTCCTGGGCCACAGTGTTTTTGCTGATTGTTTTATTTAGCCCTGTTGACCCCAGAAACCTCCAGGGCTACTTTAAGGAAAAAAAACCAAACATGTCTGTTGGCTAGATGTAACTGAGCTAGGAGATACACTGGGTATTTATTCTCAAAGCCTTATTCCTTATGCTTTGTGCAAGCCCAGCTACCAGAGCATGGCATGCACATTGCAATTTATCTGTGCTGCAATCTCTCTGAGCTGCTGGGAGGGGACCTTCTTGTTTTATACTTTCAAGGGAAGAAAAATAGGACCCCAGACAGTAAAAAAGTTATTTCTACAACTGCATGTTTTTAAGTCATTGTCTGCTCTTTGTTTACATGAGGTAGAACACCAGCCTCTTGAAAGCAGTCACTGCCACAAAAGGACAAAGCCATAAGCAGACTTTAGAAAATATCACTGAATTAATTTAATTTATTAAATCCTACAAAGACTCTCAATGGAGACAAAGTGGCAAGTGGTGTCTGAAGGGTGACCTCATTAATGTTTATAAACATGTAAAGGGTGAGTGCCAAGAGGATGGAGTCAGGCTCTGTGATGCCCAATGACAGGACAAGGGGCCATATGTGGAAGTCAAGGCATAGGAAGTTCTATGTAAACATGAAGAAGAATTTTTTTCACTGTGAGGGTGATAGAACACTGGAAGAGGCTGCCCAGGGTGGTTGTGGAGTCTCCTTCTCTGGAGATATTCAAGACCTGCCTGGATATGCTCTTGTGTGATCTGGTATAAGTGACCCTGCTCTGGCAGGGGGCTTTGACTGGATGATCTTTCAAGATCCCTTCAAGGTTAGGACCTTCTGTGATTCTGTGATCTGCCTGGGTGAGGGTTCCCTGGACAAGGTGCCTCAGATCAAGAAAGTGGTGGAGAAGACAACAGAGAACAGAAATGTTCACTCAGCTCTCCAATCATAACTTCTGTTGACCTGCTCACTTTGCTGGATTACACAATAAAGTCACGAGGTTTAAATTTAATCTGAATATAGCAACCCCATTAATACAAGTGTGATTTCAATTTGTTGAATGATGGCTTTGGCTATGTTTATTGCAAGGTCTTAAAAATTCTTGGAAGACAAGTACTTACAGAAATTAAATGCTTTTCTGTGTCGGATTTGTTTAACCACATCAAACATGCTTAAGTATACAACTGTACAACTGTGGGACTCAATTCTGATCAGATATAAAAGATTCTCTGGTGCTGCTTCTGCAGCAGTATGACATAACTTTGCTTGGCTGTTCCAGTCTCTTTCCTTGAGTGATTAAAAACAAGACGAGGCAAAGCAATGAATATAGCCCAGGGAAAAATTCTGCCTGGCTCATGAGAGATTGCAAATGGACCTAATAGATCACTTCCATCTCTAAGTTCTTTAGATTCTGTCATGATTCTCTCAGGCATTTTGCAAAATGTGCGTGACTGTACACATGGATTTGCAATGAGTCCAAAGCTGAACAGAGCTGTATTGAAACCTGTTTGAGAACAGCTGTGTGAGCTGTGAGTTCTGGTCAGTGTCATATGGTGAGGCCTTGCTACATCTCCATCTTCTAGGCAAGATGGAGCACATTTTGCTGGTTGCATTGGCATTTGCAGCACTTGCACTGGCATTTCTTTCAGGCTCCAGCTGCCCACATACAGCAAAGAGACCAGTGCCATTCACTTGAATAAACACACCACACCTGTGTAATATTACTGAACAGCCGCCTTGGGCATGTGTGACATGGAGCATGGTGCAAAACAGCTTTGTCCAGCTCTCTTTGAGGTGGTTCTCCTCTGATATTTCTCTTCCCTAATACTGGCCAAAAAAAGAAAAAGCTACTCAGGCAGCTCAGAGATTGACTGGTGAGTCCCATGGGAGGTGTATCCTTGTTATGAGCAAAGAAGTGCCTGGGAACACCTGTCTGTGCACCAGGCTTCCTCTCCTTTGGCTGCAGCTCAGAATTAGAGCTGAACTATAAGAGAGGTTTAGGAAGGGTTGTCCACTCATGGATAGAGTTGTAAGCATGCTCCACTATGCCTGTTCCTTCACAAACAAGGGCTTGGCTAACATTAAAGCCCCAAACAGATTCAAGGTGTGAAAGAACTGCAGAGCTCCCAGAAGACTTGAGTGAAGCCAGCACCTTGCTAGGGTGTGAGGCTTTATGATGCCAACAGTCCAGGGCGTAGAGTCTGAGGTTGCTCAATGGACAAGACATGCATATCTCAGGAGGTCTTCTGGGTCGGTGCTCAGCAAGGGCCAGGGATCTTGGGTTTGTACCTGCAATTGCACCTCCAATACTGAAGTGTGAGCTTGCAGAGATGGACTATGGAGGTGTTTTTTCCCCATACACAGATGTCTCTTTCAGATGTACCCCCTGCAAGTGATGGTCATCCTCTCATGTACACATCCCCTGTGTGTGCTGGAGGAGAATGAGGCAGCTCTAGGTACTGAGCTCAAAGAACTCAATTCAAAGGCTTGAAATGCTTGGTTCAAAGACTTTTTAATGTTTTATAGCTACTTTCTCCATGCTGTATTGCCTGCCCCCTTAGCTTTAATACAGTTGCCACCTAATTATCCATACTAAACGTACTGTATGGAATATAGCTATTTGTTGCTACTAAATGTAACAATAATCAGCTTTTTCCTGAAGCATAAGACATTCCCAGTGAATGATTACTTGCTTAACCTAATGTTAAATGTTGAATAACTGTTCAGTTTGAAATTCACTGTTTCTTAAATTCTGAAACAATAATAATAATAATAATAAACAACTCTGTGCTTTCCTTTCTTTTATTGAAGATCTTGAAGTGTATTACAGAAAGTAATTGAGATAAGATTTAACAACAAGAGGGACATTGCTTTGGTAAATAATTTTTTGTTAGGAAAACACTGAAAACTCTGAGATGTAGAAAATCTTTAAAAACTTCTCCAGATTTCTTTGCAGGATCTGCTTCCTTACAGAGGCTGTCTCTCCCCAAAAGACTGCTGTCTTGTTCCCATAGAGCCCCATCATGATTTTAAAGGATGTCCAGGGCCTTGGCTGCCACAGTGCTAATGCAGCAAGCCTGACTTTTTTACCTGAGGGACACAGAGCAGCTCTGCCCCACTCCACACTGGGGTTTGGTCAGACTCATCAGGCCTGCAGAATGTCCTCGTTTTCTTTCACTCAGCATTGAGATCCATACCAAGAGCAAGAGCAGGTGGTCTTAGACAGAAGCATGCTGCAAGAGTGAACAGGGAAGACTTGTTCTCTGTGGTTGCTAAGACCCAGCTGCAAGCCATGAGCTTACACAATACTAAGGAGGGAGCTATTTCAGAGATGAGGGAGCAGCCAGGCAAGAGGTGTTCTGCAAGTGATTGCCTGAGAGCAGTAACAAATCTGTGCCAGGAGACAGGAAAGGAAAGGTTAGACAGGGCCTCCTTCATAGGACTCAGGTAAGGTCTTTCCCCAGCCAGCCATGGGATGCTCTGATTTGGTGGCCCAGGCCTCTCACCTCCCAGCTTTGCGTGCAGGAGCACTGCACATCCAGCGTTACTTAGAGCAAAGGGCTGAGTGCCCAACCATCTGGAGCCCAGCCCCACTAATCATGTCCTCTGCCAAAATAAATCAAATCTAATTGGTTGGAAAAGGAGGAGGGGGAGAAGCAACAACAGTAAAAGCAACAACAACAAAATATCCCAACTCACCCCAACCCAATACTCAAAACAAATAATTAAGTATCATTTAAAGTCAATTTGCACCAACTGTCTGACTAAGGCTTGTCCAAGTTTGGCTTCATCGGAATTCAATACCACTATCCTGGGATGGACAAGGAAAATTAAATGGTAAACTGGGAAAAGAGGCCCCAGATTCTTGTTCACTCTAAGGCCTTTTGTGCTCCTCTTGAAGATAGGGAAAGCTATGTTTAACTGAGAAGCAGGTGCATTGATTATCTTTGCTTAATCTGCATAGAAGATGTCTCTCTTTCATTTTTACTCTTTGCAGGCAGTGCAGGACCTCGCATCTCCTGGCACTGGGACTGGCACGGTGCTGGAGGCTGCAAGGCTATGGACTGGATCTGGGCTTTGTTGCAGTGCTCTGTGAAAAAGACACCCTTGCAGCCCTCATTCTGGCCCATCCCTTCTTCCACATAGGTGCTCAGGGATGTCCCTTAGATTCCACCTTTGTACTGGATCATCCACAAGCATTTTCCCTCATCAGGGTGATACCAAAGGAGACCAGTCAATGCACTTACACTTCAAAGATCTGTCTGTCTCAGTGACCTTTCTCTGCCTCAGGGATCTTCTGATGCCTCCTGCACTGGTGGGTTCTCACACCACCTTGTCATTATGGGATCTGATCTTTCTCCAACATTAGGCATGGGGATATGGTTCACATCTGCTGCTTGTTTGTTCTCTCTCTCTCCCTGGGGAAGTACTGTGTGCAATGGACTGTTCTGTTTTGTTTTGTTTCCTCTCTCTGTGTCTGTATACATATTTTTATATATCTGTGTGTGGAAACACAGATACACACATGGATTTCCCAGCTTTCACCTTCCCTCCTGCTCACAGAATAATACCTCTAGGCATGCTGCCTTCTTCCCGGAAATAAAAGTGAGGCCGTTTGGATCCAGTGTCTCCCATTTCGGCATATACAGGTCCCAGATTTATATTTTAACAAATATAAGCATGGAAAAATATGTCAATGTGTCCTACATCTACCAGATGGGGACTTAGTCTATGATAGCACATTCAAACTGCTTTCCTTCCTAGGCAGGCTGTGTTTTCCAAAATGCTGTGATTTCCCTTCAGAAATCTTTCCACCAGAGGACTTCCTCTTAGCCACAAAGGAGATGGTGCTGTTGAGCCAGAGGAGATGTTGCCATCTGGGATCCTTTTCTTGGAGGTGGTGTGTTTTCTGAAGCAGAAGTTTTCATTTTCCCATTTCAAGGCTGAGGCTCAGATGTGATGATAAGGTTGGGTACAGAGGGGGGGCATGCTCACACCTGTCTGTCACCCACTGGAAAGGCTCCCTGCTCTCCCACGCCTAGGGCTCTCCCTGACCCGTGGGTTTCTTCTCTGCAGAAGTTTTTATGCTTGTAACTGGATGGGTACAGAGAGGGAAATCCGAGCTTTCAGAAATTATTTTACACATCATTATTTGCCCCAGTCTTCCTACTGTGTCTCAGAGGTGGTAGAAATCACCTGGACTCATCTGTGAGGAATATCTCTTGGGAACATCTCTTAGATGTTTCAGACAGCAGTTATGGGAAGACAGAAATGCTTTGGATGCTGTGATTTTGGATGCTTGACCTGCTCAGCCGATGGCTGCCTCCCAGGCAGGTGGTGTATGGATAAAGCCAGGCTATCTCACCAGAGGGACAATTCCCCAGACATTGTTGACAAGGTGAGAGACATTTCAACCATGCTTCCAAATGCTCTTGACCTCTTCTTCCTTTTTCACTGGGGCTTATCCATTACCCATCTGGAAATGCTTTCTCCTCTGCTCTCTGTGAGCCTCCTCTACAGAGCTCTGTTCTAGTTCTTGCTTTTCAATATTGCCTGCCATTTCCTTTGCCCTTATTATTGCTAGAAAGGACTTCCCAGTCCCCTGCACATCCAATATTTTATAATCTTCCCCCAAAATGACTCAAACTTTATCCTCAGACTAGTTTCATCCCTTGGAGCCCCTGTTCCTTGCAAGCAGCTCTTGCCAAACTCCATGCCAGTTAGAAGCCTCCTCCTAATTTTTATCCCTAATGTTTTCATACAGCAACTGATTCCCTATTTGTTCTCATGCCAACAGGATCTTTTAGCTTGGATAGCTTTTCTCCAACTCGGGTGTTCATGCCTCTGGTGCATTTACAGACAACAAAGCTCTCTCCTCAGTTTTGCTAGACAAAACAAGCCAAACTCTCTTGAGTGTGGGTGAGAAACACATTCCAGAGACCTGCCAAACCTGGAATACCAATGGAAATGGCTGCTGGGGGGAGGGGTTTTGGGGCCCTGCAATGCTTTTACTTTAAGGTACTGGAATTAGAGTGCCTGTCTAACCAACAAAACAGTTCTCTTCCTCCATTCCCATCCTTGGACAATTTCTCTACCATCACCTGCACACTCATCCTTCTCCAGGCCAGATGCATTTATGAAGAAGTGCTGCACCTGCCCATTTACCTAACCTCTCACACTGGAGTTTTGTATGGCAAAGCTGTTCATGTGGATAAGAGCCATATTTACTGTCCAGTTCAGTACCATGTGGGGAGGCAGGCTGCAGAGCCATCTCTCTTCCTTCCTCTTTGATCCCTCCAGTTGCTGTGCCCATGGTGAAGCCTTGTGTGGCCCCTACTTTTCATCCTTTCTGCTCACTGAAGCAAAACAGAACTGCAATGACCAGTGGGACTGGTCATTGCAGTTATGAATTTCTTTAGTCAGCACCCTGCAAATGCCTATTTTATAGGGGATGTTTGTGTTGCTTATATTTGATATGGGGCATAAGCAAATAAGCTTCTGTCTAGCTACCTCATGTCCTGTGCCTAAGCTTATCTCTATGCCACCCCTTACACAGTGAAGAAGGGTTTTTTAAAGCATTTTTAAACAATAAAGTTAAGGGATGGGGAAGAAAACAGACATACACTATAGGTGCCTTTCCCTGGGCTTAGAATAGCAGAGCAGATGAAAGGTCTTGTTTTCCTTTCGCTCAGCCTGGTCAAGGCACTTGGCCCAGTGGGTTTCCTTTTTCAAAAGGTACTCTTTCAGCTCTCACAAAGGAAAGCAGATCTGACTGTATGGGTTTGCAGCGGGGCAGGTGTGTGGTGGGGAAGGGCCTGGTTTCAGTGCATTGGGGTTTCTAATCAGTGAAAGGATTGCCCTCAAGTTTTGTGCTGAACTACGGCTCACTTTGGGGACCACTGGCCTCCCTGTACAAACAAGGCTGGGGTCAGAGGCAGCTGCAGTGCTGCAGGTTGGGATGCGGAGACCTGCCCAGCTGACGGCTGCCAGAAGCAGAGGAGCAACTGTGGTCAGCTTTCTCTTTTTGCCATTTCCCTTTTTTCGTTATGACTTCTTGGCCAGGCTGCATCTCAGACCTGCAAAGCTCCTGCAGCAGCTTGTGGGCAGCAGCACACAGAGCAACACATTAATATCATGAAACCATACGGAGTGCTGCAATATAGCAGCCTTCCTGAGGGCTCTGTCTGTGCGTGTCTCTGTGCATATACAGATGCTGGTGTTTCAAAATGTGATTTAAGAGTAGAATGAGTGAAGAGAGTTCAGTGGGGAATAAAGTAAGGGAAAGTAACAGTATAAACATAATGAGTTTCAAATCTAAGACCACCTTACTTCATTTTATGAAAGCCTTGGGAACAGAGTATTGCAGTCGCAGCTTAATATATATTTGCCAAAGAGTTATACTTAATTTCATACATCACATTGTTCCTGCAGAGCACCAAAAGCACTTTACAGAAAGACAGCAAAGACAGCAAGCTATTGAATCAGTTTGGAAGCCTGGAGCTGCATCCTTGAGACATTCTTTTTTTTTTTTTCCCGAGACAACCTTGGCCGAAACTGTTTTAAAGCAGCATGAAACTCGGGTTGGCAATTTCTCTTCTCCAGTACAAAAGAGCCCTCTACAATAAATGTTCAAGCTGTACCTGAGACAGAAAGTGCTCTGCCAGTCAGCTGGTCCACAGCTGGATACCTCAGCCCATTTCCTTACCCTGAAATCAAGACTACCTAAAGCAAGTCCCTGCTCTCTCTCACCAACAGTCCAGGAGATAAAGTCATATGTGACATATCTGTTGCCCAAGTGTAGAGCACAAAATGAACATGATGAGCAAGCTGGTGTGAGAGCCCAGGAGAGAATTACACTGTGCCCCACACAGTGCCCCACAGGGCACCGACATCCCTGGCGACCATCTGCAGCTGGGGTCGAGGGTTCCTGGTCATCATATGTGGTGCAGACACAGCTTTCAGCAGTTTATGGAGGAGCCTGTTCTGCTCACGAGAGCTTCAGAGGTAGAAGTCAGAGTCCTTTGTTGCTTTAGGATGCTGCAATGTAAACTCAATGGGTTTCTGACACCTGCACCGTGCAAAACATGGCAGTTTCAGTTTACAGTGGCTTGGGCAATTACTTTCCATTGCCTTACCTTTATGCCCACTTGAGTTTTGCTTTCAGTTTAGGCTTCAGAATCACCCAAATCTTTGAGGTGACACGAGCTCAATAGAAAGTAGCATGAAAGAGGACACTACCCGGATTTCCTCTAGCAGGGGCCTGTGTTCTCTAGAAATGGTGTGAAACTTTGAAATTGGAGACTCTTCATGTTTTTAATAATATTGCAAACAAAAATATGAATCAAAGCTTTTTCTACCTTCCAACCCATGATAGAGGAATGAGTTTGAATGCACCCCTGTGAATCTTTAAAATGCCTTGGCCTCTTCACTCCAAAGCTCCAACTGAATCCTCTGCACAGGCAGTATGACTACTGTGACTTTTTTTCCTGAGCTGGAGTTGTTTCCAGCACTTCTTTTAGTTTTCAGTGTACCAGAAAATCCTCTCTCCCTCTTGGAATCAGGTATAACCCTAACAGCCTGAGGGCTGACGTCTGAATTGAAGTAATTTAGCTGCTGTGTGATTCCTCCAGTATTTGTTTTGAGTGGTCTACCAAACCTCAGATTTTCTTTCCGGCTTTCTACCTCTGATCTGCTGCAGAAAACCTTGGAAATTTATTTTAATAACTTTATTTCCTTGCCCTTCTTCTCTTCTCATCAGCCTCCTGGCTGCCTGTGGTGTTCTATCTCCTCTAAGCTTCTTCATGGAGAAGGCTGGCGTTCCAGGCAGGAACTCATGTGATCCAATGGCCTTCAGCAATACTGCTTCTTGATGCAGTCTGCTTCCTAGAAGCAGGTTCATGGCCTGTGATTGTTACATATGTCCCTGTATCCCAACAACGGGCCCACAGAGTCATGCAGTGGATATGTGACCTGCTGTGCTGACTCTGCAATTTTAATTGGACTTCAGTAACTTTCAAAATAATTAAAATCTGTTCTGTGCAATCTTTCTCTGTTCTGGGTCAGAGAGATTAAAGCGTAAACCCACACACACCCAGGGCAGACTTCTTGTTCTAATACCTTCTGAGCCCACAGAGATGGTTCTTCTGTACTGACTCAGAAGGAAAAGGAGACTCTATTAAATCAGCAACACCACTTCCTTTCTTTGCAGTTCTACCATTCACACACTTACCCTGCTCTTCTTGAGAGAGCCATAGAGAGCAGCCCTCAGGAAAAAGGGCTGGAGGTGCAGAGAAAATGTGACAGAAGAGATACAGGGTAACATACACCGAAGGGGAAAGGCAACCTTAATTCTTTGCAGCTGATATCTGTGATTGCCATGCTCTTTATTAAACGATGTAGCTTGTCAGGAATGGGTGTCACTGAGCTTAGCATCCTCCCAATAGCTGATGAAATACATCATGTCACACTGCCAGGGCATGAAGAGTGGCTGTGGGGGCTGCTGTGCAAAAAGGGTCTTTGACCCACATGAAAGGGAGCAGCTGCTCTTACCAGGCTCTGCCGTCTGATGAGTCTTGCACTAGACCCAGCTGCCTCAGGATGTTTGTCATGGCCTCTCACAACACCACTGTGGTGAATAACGTATTTTCCTTCCCTGCTGTGAAAACCTTGGGCAGCAAGACCCATCCATCAGCCCAGCTCTGCTAGCAGGATAATTAGGTTTCCCTTTTTTCAGTGCCCACTGTATTGCCATGTTTGGGTCTGCTGGCTGAGGAAGGCCTGGAGTGGTACAATCCCACGTGTCAGGGCAGAGTGCAGGGGTAGCAGCAGGGCTGAACTCCCCACCACAGAATGGTGCATTTTGGTGCCAAGGGTCTAACTCTGTGGCCTTCCACTGCTTGCAGCTGGGAACTGCACATAGTCTCAGTTGTGATGGGAAATGGGGATTTATAGCTCCATATGTGCTTAGGCATTGTTGGTACAGTCATGCCTCCATATTTCTGGTGCAGTCTTTCAATACTGGATTTCATGCTATCCAATGGAGAATGGAACAAGGAAACACCAAAAGCAAGTACAAAGCTTCACGAGCCCTTGCTGAGATGTTGCACCTTTCCAGGGACTGCTATGGAAGAGGGTAAGTTTATAAAGCTTCAGGAATGCTCTGGGCAAATGTCAATTGACTGTCTTCACTCAGCTTCAAACTGAAGCCATAGGCACGTGTGTGGTGCCCATCATCAATGTCATTGTCCGGTAAAGGAGATGTCTATTAAGACAGGGAAAGAAACCATGTACCCATTTCCCAGGCAAACAGCAGTGGCTGGGGTTTACGAGGCACAGCTGGATTTGAAGCAGTCACCTTTGTGCCAGTCCTTGAGCAAGGCAGTTCTCTGCTCTCTGAAAAGAGTCATGCTGATTTGAGACCACGTGGGGCATGAATCCAAGAGCAGACTTGAGGAGGAAGATTTCAGGCTAGAGACATGGTAAACAGGATTTTATTTTAACTTTTGCTTATTCTTCACTCTTTTGGCCTCATTCTGATATTTTTTTCCCCTCAGTGTGTTTCCTTTTTCATTAACCCTCCCAGAATCGTGTGAACCAGGGAGCTCAAAAGCTGGGTGAAATTTTCGCCCCAGGCTCTCAACATGTAAGATGTGTTTGCGTGTGTGAGTATGCATGTCTTTGTACGCACAGATGACTCATTCTTACTCTTTCTTGTGTTATTTCCGGGGAGGGGAAGTGGGGTGGTTTAATCCAGGGTAGGGGAATGCAACACACAGACCTCCTGGCATGGGGGGCTGGCACATGCGAAGGGTTTTCTGGCTCAACAGAGGTGGTTGGAAGAGGAACCTGCTGCAGCTTTCCTAGCGAAAGAGTGGTCAAAGCAACTCTGTGATCCTGGTCAGAAAGGGGCAAGTGTATCTCATCTCCATTCTCTAGCTTTCTGTATGTCACTGTGGGCAAAGATAAGAGTCACAGAGGAAACCGCAAGCAGTCCAGGCTGCCGAGTCTCAGCGAACGGCAGAATGGGCTCCAGGTGCAGCCTGTTTGCTTTCCAAAGGACCTGGTGGCTTGCTGATTTTTCTGCTCCTGGAGAAGAATCACATTCTGCATGTTTGCTAGGACACGCTGCCTTCCCCTGCCCATCTCCCCTTCTCCTCCCATCACCTTCTCAAGAGGCTGACCTGTTTTATCTCCTTGTTGTCCCTTCTTATTAAACCTCTCTGATGGCTGGCAGATTTAGGGCTGGCAAAAAGGTACATGCCCAATAAAAACTGACCCAGATTGTCACCCATGATTTGTGCTGAACTCAAGTGGGACCATTCCTGAGGCTCTCAGTTGTTTAATTCAGTGTAAGATGAATTATTTTTAATCATCTCACTCCTTCTGGATCCTGGCTGGGGACAATACCATCTATATTATCATATATTAAAATGGAAGTGAGGTTGAAAATATACATCAGCAAAGCAAGCTGTTCCCAGGGTAATTTATGGCTCATCCCATAGCATAAACCAGTGAAAGTCCTCCAAGAAGATGTACTCTGCAGAGAAGATGACTCTGAGTCTGGAAGATCAAAGAACAAATACAGGATTTGGATAAACTTTTTAGGATAAGATCCATTGGTGCAAGCACCATGGGAAATCAAGCCGGCATCTGGCACAGAGTTTTGGTCATGACCCATCTTCATAGCTGGGAGAAGAGTGGTTGCTGCTGGCAAAGCTGGAGGTGACATGTCCCACTTCCAGACACCCACATCACATTTCTGGTTTTGTCACACAGCCTCTCCATATGCAGTGGGTGCCTCTGTGCTTTCTGCCTGTGTGCAAGTTTTGTATCCCCACGTTGCATGCCACTGGTGGAGGCTGCCCTGGCTCCCTAGCTGTGCTCCTCTTGCCCCAGAACATCAGCATCGTTATGACACAAGTAGTGTTTGGAAAAATTTGCTCAGCTTTTAGGGCAGATGTTATGTCTTTCAGAACTTCTGCCTCCTGTGATGCCTCCTGCAAGATGACACAAGGTCATCTTGTCTTTTCACACCACCCTCCTTGCTTTTGTGGTTGAGGACTTTGGAAAAGCCACTGGCAGCTTGCTTTTCCTGCATGTCACTGGACATCTAGTCAGACGTATCACAAGCAGAGGCATTTCCAAAGATCTCTCAGGCATCAGTTAGTAAACAGTTCCACTGAAGTCTGAATGATATTGAATGCAACCCTCCCTCTTGCCACACCAGGAAGATGAGATTTTCCTTGGAGGCAGCTAGTGGTTGTTCCTGCCTGCTAGGAAGAGGGACCCAGTTGCAGCTTCCCTTGAGCATCAGTATAGGAGCTGTCAACAAAATGAGTAGTACAGAAATAATTTGTTGCAGTTACAGTAGGCACCTCAGTATGAGAACAAATGTCTCAGCTGCATCCCTCACTGCAGTACTGGGAAGCACTGGGATCCTCATAGTGATGCCTAGGACTATCCGGGGCCACTCCAGAGCCAGGCAAGGACTCTGTAGTTAGGACACCTACCTACAGGCCTATGACCAAAGTCAGCTGGGCACATTTATCCTACAACCCTTCTCAGAATATGTCTGCCTTTGGAGCACCATCTGGTTGTCTTACCAAGAGCACTGGGAGCTACTGTCTGTGGGGATGAGGGACTGGCTGTGGCACCACTCATGGGCACCTTTCTACCCAAAATGTAGGAAAGCTGTTGGTGTGCCTGCTGTAGGGACTTGCTGGAGAAGGTGGTGTTTCACCTGAATTGTAGAAGCTTGCCACATCATAGAAGGAGGTGCAGAAGCTTTGGTGCTAGCTGACCTAGAAAGGCACATAAGGTCAGGACTTTTAAGAAGTCCTGGATATTTTTTTTCCAGTGACCTACAGAAGATTTTCTTTAGTATGTAGATGGACTTTAACAGCTTTGCAGTTCGTCACGTCATTCTGGAAAGTCCAGTTTACTTTCCCTTTACTAGTGGAGCCTTCTCCAGGGACACAGATAGGACAAAGGGATTATTTTCACTGAGTTATTTCTAAACAGCATTGGAATGTGCCTTCAGAAGATTAATAGAGGAGATGGAGGACCTTGACATGGTGGCCTGACGGGGATCAGAGATGTTCGGGTAATGTGGTAAGCCACGGTTGTGATTTTTCTAGTCTTTGTGAGGGTTAAGAGGAGGTCAACGCACATAGATGTGATAAGGACACTTGTGGATGTTCTGAACAGCCAGAAAGCCTGAGCTGATGCAACTGCACAGGAGCAGGTAGTTGTGGATGCACAGCGTTCCTGCTGTGAGCCTAGGACCATGGTAAGAAATGCATACGTCTGTGCATGAGGCCTTTATTAACATGACCTCACCCATATGTATGCATTTTAATAACGTCAGAGAATGCCTGCTGTGTTTGTTTTTAATACAGCTCTTGTTTTGATGTTACAATTGTGATGATGTGGATCTAATGGTGGTGACTCTTCATCTTAGGCCTCGAATCCAGAGCTGAAAGTGAAAAGACAATTTGAATTACTTTAAAATACAAAAGAGAACGCCCCTGGGCAAATTAGTCCTTCATTTCCATTCTAGACTGTAGCCAGCTGTCTGCTGCCTAGAGTCCACAGTGCACAAGTTGCTCTGGAGGTCATTTGAGGTCCCTTTTCCTGCTGCCTCTAGTAGCTGACTGATAGGTGACAGAAAGGCAAACAGACCTTTGGGGGAAGGGTGTCTTCTACCCTGAACTTCAGTATCACCTCGAGGGTAAAACACAGTCTTTGCCAGCCCTGAATTTTATTTGAGGTGTTATTAATTCTCTCTTTCCTGCCTTAAATAGCTCCAAAATGTCCCCAAGACAAAGGCACATCCCTTAATACCCAGATCTAGCAGGGCTTTCCATCAGACAGTGTGGTGCTGGTGTTATTTCTAACAGCGGTAGCTCCCACCAGCTTTCATAAAGAAGAAGTGTAAAGAAAAGAAGCGCGAACTGAAAAAAGATCAGCAGCGATGCTGGCAGCCAGTCCAGGTGACGGAGCCTCAGGGCGACCAGAGATTTCCCACTTCAGCCTTGTGCTCTCTCCTTAAGTTGTAGCATTGTCCGGGGTATGAAGAGCCCTGGCAGTTTTGTAAGGCATGACGTATGCTGCAGATAGGCAGGCAGGCCAGCGAGCCGAAGGCAAGCTGCCAGCCTTCCCTTCACTTTGAACGCCCTTGGCCATCCTGAGACTTGCTCCAAAGCGTTGCAATTGCTTAAGTGTGCAGCGATGTGTTTTAATTAATGCAGAAGAAGGGGGCAGTAAAATACATGTCCTTTCAGAGCTAATTTAGCCTTGTGGTTGAGGCTGTGCTAAAAAGCCAGGACTGCCTGGACCTGCATCTGCCTCATTGAAGCACAAGCAATGCTAGAGTTTCATCAGTGGGGCCAGTGGTGCTGAGCTACCTTTGGCAGGTGCCTGGGACACAGGGTACTGTGGGAAAGGTGAGTACAGCACACAGGTATTCATGACATCTTCTCGGTGCTCTGTCTAGGAAACAAGCTCTGCAAAATAAACAGTGGATTTATTATTAAACAGCAGGACTGGAGAATGAAGCCTTCTTGTGACACACTTTGTGCAAGGTTTTAGGAAGTGTCACAGTTTTCTCTCAAATCCTCTCTCCAATGTGGGGCAAGCGATAGCATCGTACCAAGGGATTGGTGCTCCCATTGTGCAGGTGGAGAACACAACTGTCACACAGCTGTGTGACCTGGCCAGGAAATGTGACACTGAATTCGGGCTTCGCTGACACTGTCTGGATGATCACACTTGTCATATGCCCCAAGACCATCTTCCATCAAAAAAAACTCCCACAAACATCCTATGTGTAGTCCTGGAGGAGGGATATTTCTGGCTCCATTATTTTCTCTATGAGCACACTGAGGAAAAGCAATGTAGAAAACTTTCTGGGTCATAATTAATATAAAAAGGTATCAGATGATTTTTGAATTTTCAGTGCCACTTGGATTATTAGGGGTCACATGTGGGCTTGTTGAAGTGGACCAGCTTCAGCATGTACATCCTAACCACGATACTTGTAACCAAAGGGGGATATCTTGATTCAACCATGTGAATATGTTGCCCACTGCAATACCAGTGACACTTCTTTCTGGCAGACACTGATATCTTAAACAAAGACTCAGCCTGTAAACTGGTCAGAAGATCTGGTATTAGCTGACTTGGCCAGCCAATGACCCTACTGTGCCTGGAAACAAAAGGTCAAATTCTCAGACAGGCTGCAATAAACTGGGAGATTTTTGTCAGTGATTTAGAAAGCCACCCTAGATGGATTTGCTAAGCTCCTCAGATACCCAGAATTTGAATGGCAGCTAGGAATGGCTTTGATTTTGAAGAAGTTTTATTGGGGAAATTTAACCAGCACCTGCAATTAGTCAGCATGACTCTTACCAGAATGGTCAGTTCCTTAATTTAATGAGCATTAGAACAGTGATTCACTTCAAAGTGGAACTTCATTATATTGCTCCAGAAAGAAGAAATGACAGAGAGGAACCAAGAGAATGAGGAAATAGTTGTTTTAGGCTGAAAAGAGAGCAACATGTTCCTGGAAGTACACTTTGAGCCCCTAGAGAGGAAGGAGTCCCTGCATGCAGTTGGTTTGTCTTTTCTTAATATAGGTTGGCTTGGCCTCATCTTTTCAGGCCAGAGCTCTGCAAGGCTGCAGGTACTGCCTAACACCACATGCCAGGTTACTTTGCACTCTAGACCCATGCAAGGAGCATTTTCTTTGCATTTCCTTGTCCCCTGAAAGCAGCAATAGGTTAAATGCTTGCACAGAAATGTAGTAATAATGATTAATGCATTCCCACCCAGGCTCTGGCTGTTCTTGCAACACAATCAATTCTTCTTCAAGACTATAGATCCTTTGCTTATGTTGATGGGTGTTTGGTCCTGTGGTCTGACTGAAGCCAGTGGGCGATGAAAGTATTGCACCTCTCACAAGATGAAATCCACTCATTTCTGACCAAGTATATGCTTTCCAGGGTGGTGAAAGCAATGTTAGCAACTGAGCCTGTAAACAGGAGATCAAGCAGAGAAATGAGAAAGCATTCATTGCCTGGGAAAAAGGCCTGGCAAATCTTGCAGTGGCGAAACCAAATGGAAAGGTTTCAAACTTTCACCTAGAATAAAAAATCCGAATCAGCTGGAAGCTCTTTCCATTGCACTGGTTCCCAGGAACAGGGTTGCATCATTTACTTGACACAAGGCCACCAAAATCAGTAGTGACTTACTAGAATCCTGCTGATTAGCCAAGCCCTTGGCACACTTTTATGGCCAGAGATTATTATTTATTGTTATTTTTCTGGTAAGAATTGCTGATAAATTAAAAACCGGAGGCAGACAACACAAATACATATTTATTTGGGTGGAGGAGACTTTGGCTTTAGGGTAGAATAATGCATTGTGTTACGTGGCAGCTTTCTGACAGAGGACCTCAGACATGAAATACCATTATTAATGTCCCAGCTTCATCTGTGGCAAATGAGACATTCTACGTTTCTCAGATGGTCAAAAGCTGGCCAGAGATGTTAGGCACCTAATGCTCTCAGATTCCATTGAGTCAAGCCTGACTTTCTTCTCCATAGTTCTGAGGGCCCTACTCCATGTTTTTATGTTAGCCTTTGAAAGCTGCCTGCAGCATACGCAATTAGGCACTCTGGTCAAGGAGTTAGTGGCATGCCGCGATCAGAAATCGGGAGCTCTGGTTTTCTTGCTTTGCTGCTTGTTGCTTTGTTTGGAAGCAGGGACAACATGCCTTGGTTCTTACCATTGTTGTGAAAAAAATTTTTTTTTTTTCTTCACAAATGTCATCTTCCATTTCACATTTGTTCCTCAAGCACTGTTTAATCCATTTGCTCCTCAAGCACTGTTTAATCCATTTGTTTTGACGGCTGCCTAGTCCTCGCTGCTTCCTGCTCTTGCTTGCACACAAACTAGGCATTGGACAACCTCCTTCACCCACCTCATCTTTACCAATTCTCCCACAATACCTACTTCTTCTTTTCACCCTTCACTGTCTGAGCCATTATCCTCCTGTTGTTCAAGGCAGCCTTTGTACACACTTCCTTTTTCTCTGAAACTCTAGCAAGGCAAGAAGTACAAGCTCAGAAAAAAATAACTAGCAATGGTGATGTTTCCCTCCCTTTTCAGAGTGGCTTCCTCTGGGAATCCTGTTCATAACTTCTTGCCATTTGCAGCAGGATCCCAGGAATCGAGCTGCAATGTACTGCATCTGGGGCTAAGTCTGAATGGGAAGCCAGATGCAGAGAGGCGTACTGGAGCAGGGGGGATGGAAACAGGGAAAGTTCAGATAGAGCTGAACCAGCCAGGCCAGCAAGGCCTTGCAAAGCCAACTGGCAGCCCCATCTTTCAGGCAGCTGTCAGAAAGCAGAAAGTTGTCTGAATCAGAAACTTCCATCCAAACACATATGAACTTTGAGAAGGGTCAGGTCCAGATTGGTTCCAGCTGGACTCTAGACCCTGATAAGAGTGTTTCTCCCTTGGGCCTCATGAGCATCTGTATCCTGAGGCAGCCTCTAGACTGACATCTCCTTTCCAGGGTGTCCAGTATGTTTTACCCAGTTACTAGGTCACGGTAGACCAGCCCACTTCAAGGTTGTTTATTTCACTGTCCAGGGACAGTTTTCTTTCTTCAGGGAGCTCTGAAGAAAAGTGTTTCAGGAGGGGAGGAGATTCAGCATGACTGAATGGCATTTAAGAAACAGAGGAGACAAATGAGAAGATCCTAGAGGTACTTCCTTTCTGGCTAGTTCAGAGATTAGTAACGCTTTGCCATACCTGTAAATTCTTCACGCACAGACATGAATACCAACAAGCATTCTGGAAAGTTACACCTCATTACCCCTTTTTTTTTTTTTTCAAAGTGTATTTGTGATTTTTTAGCAACCACCTACTGAAGCCAAGAGAAAATAAAAAAGATCCCTGACCTTTCACTGCTCTGATTTCCTAATAATTTGGACACCTTTAATCCTTGCCTCAATCCGCAGGGCACGGTTGTGTAACACAGCCACAGTTCAGGAAGGGCCTGGCACAAGAGAAGTGCTGGACCTAGAACATCCTTGGTGTGTAAAAAAAAACAGGAGGAGAGCAAAGGAGAAAACATGTCTGGGGGCTCACAACAGCACCACCTTATTTGTGTGGAAGGCTTTTGCTTGTCACCAAAAACACCATGCAGAGTGGTCAGACAAGTTAGGCAGTGAACACATGCACATTAATATTTGCTGTCACTGAGGTTGCAAAACAAAATCAGACAGATCATTCAGGACTTGGCCTCCTTATCTCCACCTACAACAGCCTTTAAAGTTGCACAAGAAAACAAGGCTGAATTTTGAGGTGGAAACCTGAAGCAGCAACAATGAATGGCAAAGCTCTCCCAGAACGAGATTTTATGCTAATGGCAAAGTATTTCTGAGCCTGACTCAAACCCTGAATTCAGGTCCTACTGAACTTAAGCCAAAAGAAGTTAAAATTAAGGAGGTGTCTTTTGTGGTTTGTCATATACTCTGTGATTATGGACACTCAAAAAGCTCATTTTCCTGAAAGACTCAATGATGTGCATCCCACTGGAAAACTTCCTTGTTTAATGCATATAATTTCAATATGCAAAAAAAACTTAATGACTGAGAAAAAGAGGAAGATGTTCCCATTGTGGTTTAGTGGTGACAAAAGGGTTCATCATCTCCCAACACTCCTAACAGGACCACACTAAAGGCTGTTGCAGTCCTATAGTTTGAGGACACCCCCTGCAGAAACAGGGTCCCCAAAGAAACCCAGCATGCAGCAGAAGAGACAAAGTGGCTCTGAAGTGCTTTTGATGTGTTGGAAACTCTGACTTTATTTTTTTGAAAGATCTTTTTTTTGTTTGGGAGACATGAGCATCTGCTTAGTGACTTCTTGGTGCAGGGGACAAGCAACTCACTGGTGTTTTGCCAGGTAAGCAGCAAACATGAAGTCATTGCAAACAGTTCTCCTTGGGCTCCATCTGTCAGATAAGGACCGTATTACTGGCAAGATGTTTGTGATGACGAACTCTCCTTCAGTTAAGAAAAGCCAACTGTGAAGCTCATTAAGGAGAGAACCTGAAATGCCCTCCCTAGACCAGCAGCAGCTTATTTGCTGCTGTCAGTTGGTTAATCTCTCATTAGCTCAGGTCAAAATGAACTGAGTGAAGAAGAAATGCCTCTGTCATGACATGTCAGACCTGTGGAGCCAACTGAATCCCAAGTGCTGAATCTGTCAGGAGCCATGGCTGGCTATGCGTGAGTGCCTGTGCACAGCCAAAGTGTGCTCTGCAGCCTTCTCCAGGCTTTGCCTGCAGGAGACAAGCATGTGTTACAGCCTCACCTTTGCTGGCTTTAAAGCAGGCCCTACTTAGTGGCCATTCAAATATAGTCCTGTCAAGGAAGAAGTGCAGTACTTAATAGTGGTGTAGACTAAGATGAGATGAAAAGAAAAGCTGTGGTTCAGAGGAATGACGCACAGAAAATATCAAGGAAAATGAGATGAAATGTACAGTCATTAGCGAATTGCTTTTATTGGACACTGCTCTTGTGCCAAATCTTGAATCTATTGGGTGCTGTGGATTTCTTCATTAAAATCATATTATTGAATTGTTGTTTGTAGCAATTTGCAATGACTGTCCCCTTGGCTTTTAAAAATTTTTGCTCCGAATATGTGTATGGTGCTGTAAAAGCAGGACAGTCTATGGGGAGGAGGAGTGTTTCTAGTTGTGTTTCTGAAATGGCACGGCTGGTTTTCTCTGAGTTAACTTGCTTCTCTTCTCCATTTTGGCTTTGTGCTTCACCTCACAGGCTGCACTGCAGTAGCTCCAAACCCTTTCCCTCCCAGTTATTAACGTTAAGCTGACAAGCTTTAAGCAAGGATTTTCAGGTATCTTTACAAAGCTTGTGTTGGCTACTAGGTGTTCCCAAGAGGCTGCAGATCCTGGAATCTTCCATCCTGGCAATGTGCCCAGCCCATCGCAACTGTGACCTTACTGAGATCTCAGTACTGGGATTTTGCAGCTGTTCAGAGGTCTCCAGACACCTCAGCAAATGGCTTCTGCACTCCAAGTCAGCCAGTTGCTGCTTTAGATGACACAGACCCAAACCCTGTAATATTTTCCCAGTCTTCCTTACCAGAACCACATTCAAAGCTGATCTCCTTGAGGTGGAGATGAAGCAGCAAGTGGAGATTGGGGACTGTATCACTTGTTTTTAATTTATTAATGCCAAAGTTTTTGACAGCTGGTCTTCAAGAAATGCAGGAGGGTTGATGGCAGGATGGGGGAAAACTAAAATCTCCAGAAGTGATGACTGGATCAGTAACTGAATCTGCACATCAGCTGTATTATACAGAAGACACATGAGCACTCTTCTCTCACACTAATGAAATCAGTTATGTGACAGTTATGTGACAGTTGGATCCAAAATGCATTCAAGTAGCTTTATGCTTCACAGACACTGCAGTAGTTGTGCAAAGCCGACAGAGCTGCAGAACAACAGAAGCAGCTCACCCCTGAGCTCTGCTCCCTAAAACCCATATTCTCTTCTGATGCCCACTTGCATGCCCTAGAGCAACCCTGGACTTCAGGCTTGTTTGATTGTATCAAATTATCAACATTTGCAAGCCTTCCTCTCTTCTGGCCATACGTGGCCATAGTAAAAGCATAGGTCCCCACCAAAGCAAGGCAGACACTGCTTCTCAGTGACATTCCCATCATCAATCACTACAGGAATGTTTTTCAGTTTAGAAACTCACAGGTTTATCACATACCCTACTCTTTGTGCTGCTGGTTTGTGTAAGGTTTCCCAGTCAGTTTGAACCTAGCCCTGGGCTTTCTCAGGTCTCATTCAGGCCTCTTATTCTGGGGACAAATCTCTTGAGAACTGCAGTATCAGCCTTCTGACTTGCTCAGTTATAAACAAGCAGCTAAGAGGCTGGTTACAGTCAGGTTCATTAACAGGTTTCACATCTTGCTTGGAGCAAGACCAAGAGGCTTGAATTTGTTTTCATGATTTCGGTGGACGTTTTTTGTTATTTTTTTTCCCCTTGCTGTGATTTGGAGCACTCTGGAAGTAACCTGGTTGCCAAGGCAAGCTGAAACAAGGCAACACTTGGGACATGTGGGACAGAGGAGAGTGCTGCTAAACCATCTCAGCAAGTATGATACTGTCCTGACACCACCCCACTCCCATAATTTTGTAGCTCTTTCTTTTGCTCCAGGACCTCATGAGACGAGAATCACAAGTGCAAAGAAAGCTCTGTAGTGACACACTTCCCAGTGCTGACCTCTCCTGCTGGGCTTAGCAGCCTCATGGGAGCAGCAGTCTATATGGACATTCTGGGTGTGCACTCAAGTGCCTCCAGCGAGTAGCATCTCACAGCTGCTGAGGTCCAGGTTGGAGGATACTGAAAGGCCCATGCATTGTATTCTGGATCTTCTCTTTGCCTTTCTCTAAGCAAAGAACTCTTAGCAGGAGCTGCTCCCTACGGTAGTGGAATCTAAATGATCCCTCTAATTAGCTTTCTGACAAAATCAGACTACTGGCTTCCTTCCCAACATACACACACACCCCTGGAGGGTTGGGTGCAGAGGTTTCAGGGGAAGATAAGATGCTCTTCTGCAGTCAGAAACACTGTGAATAGCATTCACCTTGCTTTTGCTGGGCTGTTAGGCATTTCATGTCCCTTCCTGTGATTCTTCACCAGACCCTTCTGTGGAAGAAAGGTACGTGGCAGATGGCTCTCTAGACTGCCATCCACAGCACAGCCTGAGCACATGCACACACCTGCCTTCAGCTGGATGGAAATCAGACTCGTCATCTATTGCCAAAGGTTACTTCAGTATCAAAATAACTAAAACTACCTTGAGATATGCAGGAGTGCTTCCAGATTGCGAGATGAAAATCACTGCCCGGAATCACTGCATTCAAAGTAGGGAAATATCCCTTTAACAAAACCCATTGGCGATACAGCTAGAGGCCCTGAAGCCAAGCTGATCTTCCACATAACTCCACTGAGTCCAGAGAAATACAGCAGGGATTAAGTTTGGCCTGATAGTGAAAACCACAAGCAAGTAAGAATGATTCCCAGAATCAAGATGACCTCAAAAACGTAGTTAGATTTTGCCCTTAAAGGATCATTTTAATAATAATAATAGATAAAATTAAATGCTTGTCAAAATTATTACAAACATATGGGGGTGAGATGATCGATGTTGTATGAGTTTATTTCCTTCAGCAGCTATATTTCTGGTTCTTTCTTTAGCTGCTGTACTTTAATTTCAAAGCTTGTGACCTTCCTACTGGCTCTTCTAGATTTACTACCTACCCTATTTGTTCTTGGCTTGCAAGAGCTACAGACTGTGATTTTGATGTTAATCCCAGGTTTGTTACTGAGTTTCTGTGGGATTTTGTTCTTTTTTTTTTTTTTTTTTTCTTTTGCCCAGCATCTTCCAGTTTCATCTCTACTGGTGCAAGAACTGATTGCCAGGAAATATTAAGGCTAAAAAGTTCTGTTGTTACCTTCTTGGACTGGGCCTTTGGTGTGCAGCTAGAAGCCTTGCAAGCTTTAGCAAACAAGGATGCCAGTTAGCACAAAGACAAAACTTTCTCAGAAGCAGTGCCTGCATATGGGGCTTGCTTCCTGAGAGAGGGGAACAGATGACCACAGAATCAATCTCTTTCAAAGCTCTGTCCAAAACTAATTTGTTGTGTTTAACTTGTTCTCAACAAGTCCTAAACAACGAGTTGAAAACCTAACAGTAACTGTTCATAAAAAAGCTAACAAAACAAAACCAGGAGCAGTTTGACATGCAATGTGCAAAAAATAAACACTGCAAACAAACCTCTATAAAATAAAGTTATTTCACTTACAGTATGGAAAATGCAAAAATGAGAAAGGATAAAGCCTTTTTTTTTTTTGTTTTTTTTTTTTTTTTTTTTTTTTTTTTTTAATTTTTTTCAGTTTTGGAGCCCTCCCCGTGTTTTTTTTTTTTTTTAAATGTTTATCAGTTTGGGAGCACTCCCAGTGTTTTTCATTTGCATTCTCACCCTCTCATCCCTTCCAAGAGACAACAGGCCTTTGAAATTATATTCTTTTCTCTTGGCATTGTAGTTCTCCATCCCAGAACTCATGGCTGCAAGGGAGAGCTGGATAGTCCCTCCTGAGCCCCAGCACTTCAGGGATCCCTGACTATTACTCCCTCACCTCTGTGTTTAGCTTGTGTTTGGCAAAGTACAACTTGATTTCAATCAGACCTCCTAGGAGGGCAGCCAGGTTGGATTTGATGGCATCAGGAAATGTGGATCCAATCCTGCCCCTGGAATTCATCCTAAAGACTTAACATCTTCACTGATAAAATGCATGCTATGTTTTTTACTTGAAATTACTGGGCTGTAGAGCACTTGTGGGCCTTTTCTGGGATTAAAGAGCTTTTCCTCACCAACACTTCTTCCTGAAGGAGTTTACAAATAACAACATTATTTCTCATTTAATTTCTGGATGAATTTAGCAGATTAAAATCTTCAAGTTTCTCAACTTTTTTCTTAAAATGCAAAGACTAATAAAGCAGAAAGTGTTTGTCTATTTAAGACCACTTGTGGAACCAGAACTAGTCTGTGCTTCAATCTGCAGCTCCTCTGTTCATCCATTTAGAGCTCCCATGAGCCTCTTTTAAGTGCAATATCACACTGCAATAACACATTCATGTCAGGCTGCTCATCAGCTCTGACTTCAGCACCCTTCCCCAACACTCTGCTCTGCTTTGCAAGAGAGAGGTCCTCCCTCTGCACCTGTCAGCTGCATCTCTGGCTCTTTGGCACTGTGCTCTGGCTGCCTGAGACCAGTGAACTGAATGGCTACATACCACTGCCCTCACCTCTTCATCAGCCACCTCTCCACCTGCCTGGTGTCACCTACAGGTTTTAGCAGCAATTATTGTGCATCATCTTCCAGATAGTGATACTTTCATGAATGTTGAAAATTTTTTGATATCCTGTTAGTACTCAACATGATTCTCTGGGGACATGCCCTGAGTGGCTCCCCTGGGACTATTTATTTGGAAGATCTTTAATCTCACTACTTCCTAAGCCCCAGGCAGCACATGCTATTGGTAGCATAGATTCCTATTTGTTAAGAGAGTGTGCTAACTCAACCACCTTGCCAAAATCTGTCCCATCCACAGAGTCGCTTTTCCCAACCAAACTTTTAATGTCTCCAAAGAACATAATTAGATTTGTCTGAAAGGCCTAGTTTTCATTTAAAAAGACTGAAATGGCTGCCACAAATAATAGCCACAGCTTTTAACTCCACTCAGTTCAGTTCTCCATCAGCTTGTCTATCATGTTGTCCACAACTTATTTCATCCTATTGTGTGCAGTTTTTCTTTAAAACTTTTTTATGCTCTTTTGATTTTTGAAGATGCTGGGCCATACTGGGAGACATATAGGAGGGGGTGCTTAGTGCCTTCAGGAGACAAAAGCCTCTTGGAAAGGTCTCAGGGTAGAGTCTCAGCTTTCCCCAAATCTATCCTAAGTTGGCCAGGTGTCGGTCTGAAACTGGTAGAAGTGCTCTAGCGTGAGGCAGCTACTGTTTACATGCAGAAGTGGGGGAGTCTGTGCTAGGAATAGCATGGGAATTTTTCTTTTACTTTTTTTTAACCACTTTTACTCCTTGTTAAGTGCTTTCAGATCCAGCTTCAGGCTTGATTTATTCTTGAATGGCCATTTTTAGCCACTGTGTCTTGGGGAAAAAAAAAAAAAGAGTCTGCTAAGCTTATTTTTAAAGAGGAAACCACGTGCATGAACACTCTGTCACAATTTGTTCGCTTCTTGATATCCCACAAGATGCTCCCCACTGTGATACCGGCGTATCGCTCTGCTCTTAACTTACCTGCGGTTAGATAACAACACTGGGGTGGTGGTTCTTCTGCTTTCTAGGCTGGAGCATGAAAGACAATAATCTCCCAAGATTACCAGAGGCAGGAACTGCCCACTTTGGAGTAACCCACCAGAACCTACAAGCTGGTTTTTTTGTGTACAGCAGTAGGCATAATGAAGGCTGAGAAATGTGTCTTAAGCAGGTATTTGCCAGTGTTCAAACAACCAGACTATCTTCCTGGCTCCACTTTGGTTATCGTTGCTCATTAAGTTTCCTTTCCAGCTTCCCTGGTAATGCCAGACTTTGAACTAGTGTCTCTCCTCTTGACTTAAGCATTTAGTGAGCAGTGCTTAGTTAAGAGAGCAGACAGAGATGTACACCAAAGGCGACGGGATATAGTGGGTTTGTGGTCAGAGCACAAGGCTCTGAATCAGGAAATGATCAGAAACAACTCTGTGAGATGGGTCCAACCCACAAAGCTCAGTTCTACATCTGCTCTGGCACCAAGCTCCAACTGTCCTGAACTTTGGGCTGATTTGCTCTGTGTCTGTTGCATGGAGATCAGCTCTTCTTGCCTTGGACTTCCACATAGTAAGTGCTTATTAATGGCATCACCGAATGTGTCAGAATGTAAAGAGAGGTCAGTGCCAAATTACCCAACTGAATAGCTTCCCCACAGTGAAGCAGTTTGGACTCCATGGACATCACCTGGCTTACAGGTGTTGTGAGAACTTTCCCAGCGTGTCTCCCAAGACATACTGTGCATGCACAGCCTTGGCTTGTCCCCGAGCTGGAGGGCAGTGGTTGAAAGTTAATGGCATCCCTCTTGTGTGAGCTATCTTCGTGTATCAAGCCAGAACTATCTGAGAGATGCAATAACAAATTCCCTCCCCACTGAACAGCACCACAAAAGATGCACAGTATCTGATTCCCAGATGGTAGCATTAAAAACAGAAGGCAACATGTCTGGGAAAGTACCTGAGGCATACTTGAACAATAGAAATAATAGAGATGTAAGAAGATAGATCCTTTCTATTCTTCTGATATATGCATGCCTTGTGATCACTTGAAAAACAAACAAACATCTTTTCTTTGTCAAGCAGGAAACAGCCTGGGTGGATAGAAATGCAGGCCAAATGCTAGAGTGAAGTAGTTGAAATAGGTGAAAAGTTGGTAGCAAGAGCAATGTGCCAGGCTTGTCTGCTCCTTGTTGTGTGTCATGTGAGCATGTAAATCCTTGGAATCCCTCAACATTTATTTAGATTCCAGCAGACTGAGTGCATATCTACCTTGCTAACAACTTGGAAGGTTATTCTTCAGCGCCAGAACCCCTTAGCTCATCTGCTTGCGTGCTCAGGAACATGAGGCTTGAGGCTTGGGACAATTTTTTATGCACAGGTTTCATTTCGGGCCCTCTTAGGACAAAGTTTAAAAGGCTATCAAGAGGAAGAAGTGGCTGCCTCGTCTCACTGTTTCAGAAGTTAAACATCCTACAGAAACGAAAGATGGCGAATGTTTTCTGAGATATCGTCTAAACATCAGTGAGATGGAGATACCACCCCGATGAGCAGCAGGCAGCTTCATGCAAGCACACCAGCTTCTGTCTCTCCGGTCTCGCCCCGCCTGCATTTGTTCCTTCTTTGCCTGATGGCACATCTCCCCCACACAATGGCATGTAAAATCTAATCTCTACTGAAAGCTCTGCAGGGCAGGAACTCACACATTCAGGTCCAAATAGGCTACTCATGCCTTTTTAATTTCACTGGATCAGAATAACAACAGCAAGGAAATAAAGTAACAGCCAAAGAATCAAGTCAGCGCAGTGAAACAGGTCCCTTCCCTGTTCTGCAAGTTACATCCACACCACCCCAATGGCAGCAGGAAGTCTTCCAGTCACAACTGGCAAATCTTTTCCAATTAAGTGGCAAAAAATGCTATTAGCCACCAAGAAGTGATTGGTCATGTCCACTGTTCCCAAAGTCACGTGGACTAGACCACCTCTATAAAGTATCCCAGGTCTCACACGTGGCTGGGGAGCTCCTCCATGCCGGCTGAGAAGAGAAAGGCTAGGGTTGGTGCACTCCCACACGTATCTGCACCCCAGGCTGGCATCATGCTGATCTCCACAGCCATCAATCCTGCTGCCATCTGGATGACAGTTCTTGCACAAGACCCATGCCATTACATAAGGCTGGGGCTGTTTACAACTTCCCGCCCAGCGCACACCCGCCATGTGTTAATCAGGATGGTTCATAGTCAGTCCTGGAGTAAACAAATGCAACTTCACCAGAAAACACGAGCACCACACCTCTTTACTCCAGGTGTGCATTTTGGCCCACTATCTGTTTCTCCACAGTGCTTAGTGACTGGTATTTAAGACAATTTCTTAACAGGACTTGGGATCGGTGGTTTATCTCCTCATTAGCTTGGTAATATCATTAATTAAGGTTATGTCAACGGACATGATGCCACAGCAGATGGGTGTTATCAGTGGCAACAGCCTTCCAGGGTTTGGGCTCACAGTCTGCCTACTGCAATGCACCGCTTTGCAACCTGCCCAAGGTGGAGACCTGCCCTTTCCTAACACTACTACAGAGAGCCTGCCCCACAGTACATGCATTTTGAGGTGTGCTCCAGAAATCCCCTCAAAAATCCCTGCTCTCTCACCGATCACTGTGTTACAGATGATGAATTAGTTCAGAGAGAGGAATGAGAAGCAACCTTGGAGTTTTGGAAGGAGAAAGCAGGGGTATGGCTGCCATATCCTCTGTTCTGCTCACCCTATGGGATAGGTTAGGTCCCCACCTAATGTGGCTGCTCATTCAGCTGGCTGCATTTTCACCTGAGGCCATTGGCGCCTTACTGAGAGATGGGGTGGACTCTGTGCCATGGGGTGGACCATGTGCCTGCAAACAGCAGGGCTGGACAGGTTGGAGCAAACAGGCTGGCAGGGCTAGAAGGAATGGAGTGATCACAATGTTCCCCCTGGATTTAAACCATGCACATCATTACAGCCCTGAATCTATGAATGTTGAGACTCCGGAAGTGAGGAGCCAGTGTTTTTAGCCTGTCTGCTCACATCATACACTTTAATGCAGTAGAAAAGTGTGAAGACCTTTTAGAAATGTTCTTTTATTCCAGGAGACATACAGTTAAGTCAAGCACACCCTTGGGCCAAGTCCTGCCCTGGTTCTCTGCAGAAGTCCTAATATATCCCAAAGACTCAGTGCACTTTAAATATGCGTCAACAGTAGCATGTGCTGGCCAGAAGAGATGTTAAAAAGCGGTCCTTCAAATGAATGCAGTTTTAGTTGTTTTCCTCGGTTGTTTGAGGTCACTGTTCCCCCGCCCTTGTTAATAAAGATGTGATTAATGACTTTTGGCAAAACTGCTGCCTGAAAGAGCCAATGCTGTAGGAAAAGCAAAACCAGTTTTCAGGTATTTTCTTTAAAGTTCCTCTCAGAAACACACAAATACATTTCAAAGCATTTGCAAAACACTCTGACACCCTCTTCGCCCCATCTCCAACCCCCTGCAGACATATCACCATTCATAGCCTGAATAATTACTTTCCATCTACCTGGAAGAAAGTTCTCACTGTGCCTTCAGCTGGAAGCACGGGCACCACCACAGAGCCGTTATCACAGGGCTTCCCAGGGTGGTTGTGTTGCAGTAGTGGCTTTGTGATTACTCTCCTCAGACTGAGCAGTGCCCAGAACTCCTGACTGAGGCTCTCAAGTCCCTCTTTAAATAAATCACAGCAGTAAGAGAAAATAAAAACTTTAAAAAAAAAAAAAAGGTTTGTTTTTTTTTAAATTGAAATTGTTTCATCTGAGTATTCTGGGCTCACATTCTGGAAGTTTTTAAGGCCAGGTTGGATGGGGTTCTGAGCAACCTGATCTAGTGTGAGGTATCCCTGCCCATGGCATGGGGTTGGGAGCTAGATGATCCTTGAGGTCCCTTCCAGCCCTGACAATTCTATGACTATATGATTTTGAAGCCTACTTCTACAAGGAGGGAGGCTGAGAAATCCCAACAGTTGAAAGCAAGATGGCAGAAGCAGAGATTCTCACAGTTGGGCCCAGGGTGCCACAGTGGGGATTGGGGAGAAGTACCAAAAATCAGAGTATCTCTGAGAAATGCAGTAGAAAATGCAACAATTGAAGCAACCTTGCCTCTGCTGAGGACTGACTTGTCCCAGGCAGGCCCTGTTTCTTGCAATGACTTGATGTGGCTTAGCTTTCCCAATCCACTGGTTTAAGTCTTCATGTCAGTAGGTTTTGGCCTGCACCACAGGGGTCTGCGTTGCTGTTGAGAGGGCCAGAAGGAGTGCCTGAGAAAAAGCAACTCCTACCTGGGAATAGGTATAGGAATGCTGATGTGGCTGCAGATGCATTGGGCCAGCAATGCTGCCTGAAGACCCACACATTCCTGTGTAGGAGCCTTCCCCATGGTATACCACCCCCGTCGTATCAAATGCACGTTGTGAATTAGCACCACAAGAGTTAGAAACAAAGGAGGGGTGGTCATGCCTTTGCAGGAGGGTGCAAGATCCATGTGCCATTAGTGTAAAGACCACATCAGCTCCTTATTCAACTTATTGACCCTGATTCTGTTGGAGCTGAGCTCTGAGGATAGAGCAACCTGAGGCAAGCAGTGTGGCAAGGGCTGACTCTCAGCCTCCTTGGTAGATGGATGGACAAATAGGGAAGGCTTTGAAGTGCCTCGGTCCAGGCATGTGCATTACACTGTGATCCATGGGGCTGCTTTTAGAAAGAGGACAGTTGTGTAGCTTTTCATGGGGAAGTGGTGGCCACACTGTGAAGTGCATGGGACACTTAGCAGAACTGGTGTTTTTCCAGTGCAGGAAACTGTACTGTGGAGATCCAGTTTGGATGAACCCCTGACATTTTATAATATAGTGGAAAGAAAGAACTGAGGGCTCCTGTGTGAACTTGTCTCCAAAGCTGAAGAAAATCCTTTAAATTAGAAGACCACAAAGGCTAAGGGCTTGTACAGAAACTGCCATTGTTATGCACCTTCCCCTGGAGAGCCCAAAGTGGCTAAAAACACTGTTAAACTCCAAGCAAGCAGGAGATGTGTTTGTGGGTACTTGCCACTGGGTTTCTGGAGTGGCCAAGTCGAAGCAGATGGTGAATTGGCAGCACTTAAAGCCAGATCCCAATCCATGTGCTGAAGCTTCCCCAAAATTGGTGTGGGTGGCTCTAATTATAACCTGTGTCCTACCGCCTCCCCTTTCTGAGAGTAGGAAGGAGCTGAGCTTTCTTGTTACTCTAGCTGCCTGCCCGTTACCACCTCGAGATTGCTGGTGGGATAAGGGCTTTCCATTTGTTTGTAGTACTGCTGTCCTACTTGGCAACAGGCTCCTCATTCCTTCAACCCTACAAAGGGAAGAGCCTCGAGCAAAGCAGGTTTGCAGCTGGCTTAGCAACACAACTGCTCTGCATTCCTGTAAATTTCCAGGTTCAAGTGCAGTTTGCTTTTCTTCTTTGCAAGCCAAGTGGACATCTCTGTCCCCCACCCCCTTCATCTCACTGCAGAGCCTTTAGGAAGGCCCTGAGAGAAACAGTAGCTCCAGAGACAGGCACAGGGCCACAGAGAGGCAAGTGATTCAGTGATGAAGATGGAGGCAACCAAATGCTACACCATCTGCCCACCTCCAGAATTCCAAAGCAAAAGGGAAACTTGCTCTTGAGGTCTGAGGTGAAGAGGTAAATACAGGTATAGATCCAAGTCCTCAGGGCTAGTCTGATTTATTTGGCAGTCCAGCTAGTCAATACTTCCAGCCTTGGATGTGATGACTCTTTTCTTTTTAGCATGTGGCTCATTCTTGGGTTCCCACTATTTTATTCCACATGGGGCTGGTGTTTTTTCATTGTTTTCTCCTGTGTGTGATTGACATGAGGAGGAAGGAAATGTGGAAACTATAGAAACTGTTCTCCATGCTGAGGAAAGGAGCCTCATATTCTTCTGAACCTGACCTCATTGTTTGCTGCTGTGTCCACAGGCACGTTCTCTACCATGCACTGGAAGGACCACAACATCCCTGGGTTTGGGCAGAGTTCACCCAGTGAGAGTAAAGGCCTGGCCCCATTCCCACTTGAATCACCCCTGATGGGATCGAAGGAGAAATCAGTCCCCTAGTTACACTATATAAATAGAAGGATTCGATTTCAGGCAGATGAATATCAAGTCATTCTGAATTCCCCCCCTGATTTCATTAGTAAGGTGATTTGTGTTACAAGGAAAACTTGTTCTGAAGCTGTCATTATTTACCTGAAATGCATCTGCACTTTGAAGTAGGCTCTGGAAACACAAGCAGAATGAAATTGCCCATAAAGCAGAGGTGGAGTGGCTTTTTCTGAGGTCTCAGACTGTTGGATTTCCTCTGCATTGGAATGCAAAATTAATAACCTAAATTTAAACACTCACTAGGCTTTTTTTTTTTTTTTTTTTT